>JAJPUD010032508.1:0-11880 GCA_023553655.1 Myrmecobius fasciatus
AATCGTCCTGCTGGTCGTTTCTTACAGAGCAATAATATTCCATAACACTCATATACCATAATTTATTCAGCGACTCTCCAATTCTAGGGAGCAATTTGGAGCTATGCTCAAAAAGTTATCAAACTGTGCATACCCTTTGATCCAGCAGTGTTTCTATTGGGCTTATATCCCAAAGAGATCTTAGAGGAGGGAAAGGGACCCACATGTGCAAGAATGTTTGTGGCAGCCCTTTTTGTAGTGGCTAGAAACTGGAAACTGAAGGGATCCCCATTAATTAGGAGTTTCTTTGCCCAACTTTATGCCAATAAATTTAATAATGTAAATGAAGTGGAGTAATATCTACAAAAATATGGATTGCCTAGGTTAACAGAAGAGGAAATAAATTATTTAAATAGCCCCATTTTTAAAAAGAAATAGAACAAGCTATTAATCAACTCCCTAAGAAAAAATCTCCAGGGCCAGATGGATTTACATGTGAATTTTACCAAACATTCAAAAAACATTTAATCCCAATAATATATAAACTATTTGAAAAAAATAGGGAAAGAAGGTGTACTACCAAATTCCTTCTATGACACAGATATGGTGCTGATAGCTAAACCAGGTAGGGAGAAAACTAAGAAAGAAAACTCTAGACCCATTTCCCTAATGAATATTGATGCAAAAATTTTAAATAAGATTTTAGCAACTAGATTACAGAAAGTTATCCCCACAATAATATGCCATGACCAAGTAGGATTTATAACAGGAATGCAGGGCTGGTTCAATATTAGGAAAACTATTAGCATAATCAATTATATTAATAACCAAATTAACAAAAACCATATGATTATCTCTATAGGTGCAGAAAAAGCCTTTGCCCACATGTGCAAGAATGTTTGTGGCAGCCCTTTTTGTAGTGGCTAGAAACTGGAAACTGAAGGGATGCCCATCAATTGGAGAGTGGCTGAATAAATTATGGTATATGAATGTTATGGAATATTATTGTTCTGTAAGAAATGACCAGCAGGACGATTTCAGAGAGGCCTGGAGAGACTTGCATGAACTGATGCTGAGTGAAACGAGCAGAACCAGGAGATCATCAGGCACAGCAACAACAGTATTACATGATGATCAATTCTGATGGACATGGCTCTCTGCAATAAAGAATTGCCTCAAACCAGTTCCAGTTGTTCACTGAAGAAAACCATATACACCCAGAAAGAGGGACATGAAATATGGGTCACAATGTAACATTTTCATGATCTCTATTGACATTTGCTTGCATTGTGTTGCCTTTCTCTGATTCTTTTTTTTTTCTTGTAGATAGGATTTTTCTTGCATAACTTCTCAAGCATTTCAACATTATTAACATGTAGTGGACTTCCTGCCATCTGGGGGAGGGGAGGGGACTGGGGGTAAAATTTGTATTGGAAAGCTTTGTAAAGATCAAGGTTGGGGAACTACCCATACATATGTTATACAAATAAAAAGCTTAAAAGAAAAAAAAAGAAAAAATATAAAAAAAAAGAAAAAAAGAAAAAAAAGAAAAAAAGAAAAAAAGAAAAAGCCTTTGATAAAATGCAACACCCATTCCTATTAAAAACACTAGAGAGTATAGGAATAAATGGGCTTTTCCTTAAAATGATTAGTAGTATCTACTTAAAACCTTCAGCAAGCATCATATGTAATGGAGTCAAACTAGAACAATTACCAATAAGATCAGGAATGAAACAAGGCTGCCCACTGTCACCATTATTATTTAATATTGTCTTAGAAATGTTAGCTTTGGCAGTAAGAGAAGAAAAAGAGATATAAGGAATTAGAGTAGGTAATGAGGAAACCAAATTATCACTCTTTGCAGATGACATCATGGTATACTTAGAGAACCCTAAAGACTCACCTAAAAAACTACTAGAAATAATTCACAACTTTAGCAAAGTTGCAGGATACAAAATAAATCCACATAAATCATCAGCATTTCTATATATTACCAATAAAGTTCAGCAGCAAGAGATACAAAAAGAAATCCCATTCAAAATAACTGTTGATAGTATAAAATATTTGGGAATTTTTCTGCCAAGGGAAACTCAGGAACTATATGAACTAAACTACAAAACACTTTCCACACAAATAAAGACAGACCTAGTCAATTGCAAAAACATAAAATGGTCATGGGTAGGGCAAGCGAATATAATAAAAATGACAATAGAATAGAATCACAAAACAAACTAGGCAATAACTATAGCAATTGAGTCTTTGATCAACCCAAAGATCCCAGCTTTTGGGATAATTACTCACTATTTGACAAAAACTGGTGGGAAAATTGGAAACTAGTGTGGAAGAAATTAGGGCTTGACCCACATCTAACACCACATACCAAGATAAGATCTAAATGGGTTCATAACCTGGATATAAAGAGTGATAGTATAAGTAAATTAGAGGAACGTAATATAGTTTACCTCTCAGACCTATGGAGATGGAATAAATTTATGTCCAAAGAAGAACTGGAACTCTCAATTGAAAAACAGATAGATGACTATATTAAGTTAAAAAGGTTTTACAAACAAAACTAATGCAGTCAAGATTAGGAGGGAAGCAATAAATTGGGAAATCATCTTACATTTAAGGGTTCTGATAAAGGTCTCATCTCTAAAATATATAGAGAATTGTCTCATATTTATAAGAATTCAAGCCATTCTCCAACCGATAAATGGTCAAAGGATATGAACAGACAATTTTCATATGATGAAATTAAAACTATTTGTAGTCATGTGAAAAGGTGCTCCAAATCACTATTGATCAGAGAAATGCAAATCAAGACAACCCTTAGATACCACTACACACCTGTCAGATTGGCTAAAATGACAGGAAAAGTTAATGATGAATGTTGAAGGGGATGTGGGAAGGCTAGGACATTGATGCATTGTTGGTGGACCTGTGAACAGATACAGCCATTCTGGAGAGCAATTTGGAGCTTTGCTCAAAAAGTTATCAAACTGTGCATACCCTTTGACCCAGCAGCATTTCTATTGGGCTTATATCTCAAAGAAATCATAAAGGAAGGAAAGTGCCCCACATGTGCAAGAATGTTTGTGGCAGCCCTTTTTGTAGTGGGTAGAAACTGGAAACGGAATAGATGCCCTTCAATTGGAGAATGGCCAAATAAATTATGGTATATGAATATTATAGAATATTATTGTTCTGTAAGAAACGACCAGCAGGACGATTTCAGAGAGGCCTGGAGAGACTTGCATGAAGTAATGCTGAGTGAAATAAGCAGAACCAGGAGATCATTATACACGGCAACTACAATGCTAAATGATGATCAATTCTGATGGACATGGCTCTCTTCAACAATGAAATGTTTCAAACCACTTCCAATTGTTCACGGAAGAAAGCCATATACACCTAGAGAGAGGGATGTGAAATGTGGACCACAACATAACATTCTCATATTCTTGATTGATGTTTGCTTACATTGTGTTTCCTTTATCTGTCTTTCATGTCTTTCATGTAGATACGATTTTTCTTGCACAACAATGATAAGTTTGGAAATATGTATACATATATTCGATTTGTCAAGTATTTTAACATAATTAACATGTAGTGGATATCCTGCCATCTAGGGGAGGGGTGGGGACTAGGGGGGGGAAATCTGTAACAGAAAGCTATGTAAGGGTTAATGTTGAAGAATTACCCATACATATGTTTTGCAAAGAAAATAAAATTTTAAAAAATGACTCTTTGGCATACAGACCTAGTAATGCTATTGTTGAGTGAAAGGATATATACATTTTGATAACTCCTCGGGCATTGTTCCAAATTGTTCTCCAGAATTTTTGGATCAGGTCACAAATTCACCACCAATGCATCAGTGTCACAATTTTGCCACATTCATTCTAACATTTGTCATTTTCCTCAGTCATAAATTGAGAGGTGCCAGGTGTTGCCTCAGAGTTGTTTTAATTTGTATTTCTCTGATTAATGATGATTTAGAACATTTTAATATGATTATAGGAACCTTGATTTCTTCATCTGAAAACTTCCTACCCATATTGTGACTATTCATCAATTGGGCAATGACTTGTATTCTTATAAATTTGATTCACTTCTGTATATATTGGAAAAATGAAGCCGAAATCAGTATTCCCAAGAAAAAAATCCCTGTTTTTACATTTACTTTTAAGTCTGGCTGCATTAATTTTGTTTGCACAAGAACATTGTTTATTTAGTGTAATCAAAATTGTTCTCTTTACATCCTGTAACTTTTTCCATATATGATCAAAAATTATTCCCTTATTCATATATCTGACATAAATTATATCATAATGTCCCTACAATGCTTATCATATGTCACAATTTATTTCTAAATTATTTCCCCATTTTGATCTTCTTTTTATATGTGGCATAAAATATTAATCTATAATTAAATTCTGCCACACTGCTTTTTAATTTTCCCAGCAATTTTTGTTTGTTTGTTTGTTCTTTTGTTTTGTCAAATGTAAAATTGTTGTCTCAACATCTGGAATCTTGGAATGCATCAAACAGTAGATTACTATGTTCATTACCTAATTTTTATTGTGTACCAAATCTGTCCACTGATCCATCTCTCTGTCTCTTAGCCAGGACAAATTTCTTCTGATTTTTACAACATTCTGATACAGTTTGACATCTGGTATGGCTAAATAATTCAGATGGCATCATAAATTTTATTATATTGGTTTGTAATATTCATGAGAAATTAATATTTTCCAGCTGTTTATTTTCTAATTGTTTTAATTATTCCCTTTTTTTCCAATGCTATATTTGTTTGTGTGAAAAATGTTTTGTACTGTTTTGGCAGGTAGAATTTCAAATATTTTATATTGTCTACAATTATTTGAAAGGAAATATACTCTTCTGTCCCTTTCTGATAGACTTTATTGCTAACATATAGAAATGCTATTGACTTATGTGGATTTATTTTATACCCAGCAACTTTATTAAAGCTATTAATTATCTCAACATTTTTCAGTTGATTCACTAGGATTCTCTAAGCATATCATCATATCATCTGCAAAAAAAAAAAACCCAATTATTTTATTTCCTCACTACTTATTATAATTCCTTCAATTCCTTTTTTCTTCTCATTGCTATAATTAGCATTTCTAGTACAGTATTGAATAACAGTTGTGTTAATAAGCATCCTTGATCCACCTTTGACCTTATTGGAAAGACTTCTTATTCCCATTGCAAATAATACTTTCTCTTGGCTTTATATAAATATTACATATCCTTTTTTAAAAAGCTCCATTTATTCCTACATTCTCTATCGTGTTTTTAAAAGGAAAGAGTGAAAAACTTTGGCAAGAGTTTTTCTGTGTCTTTTGAAATAATCATATGAATTTTCTTGCTTTCATTATTGATATGATCAATTTGATGATAGTTTTCTTAATATTGCACATTCCTGATATTTCTTTTATGTAGTCAAAGTGAATAATGCTTATGAAATATATAACTGTAATGTTCTTGCTGGAATTTTATTTAAAATTTTTGCATCAATGTTCATTAGAAAATTTGGTTTATAATTTTCTTTCTCTGTGTTGACTCTTCCTGGTTTATATAATCACCACAATATTTGTGTCATAAATAAAATTGGTAGAATTCCTTCTTTGGCCATTTTCCAGGTTTATATAGAATTACAATTAATTGTTTTTTAAATGTTTGGTAGAATTAACTGATTAATTCAGAGATTTTTCCTTAGGCAATTCATTGATAATTTGGTCAATTACTTTTTCAAAGATGTTAATATTTAAGTCTTTTATTTATTTTATTACTCTAGATAATTTATATTTTTGGAAATATGCATCTATTTCATTTAGATTTTCAGGCTTATTAGCACATAACATGGAAAATTAGCCGTAATAATTGCTTTAATTTGCTTTTCATACAGAATGAATCCTTCCTTTTCATTTTTGATGCTGGTAATTTGGTTATCTTCTCCCTTTATTTAAATTAATCAATGTTTTATCTATTTTGTTGTGTTTTTTCATAAACCAACTTTTTGTTTTATTTATTAGTTCAATAGTTCCCTTGCTGCTTTCAGGTATATTATTCTCACTTTTGAAATTTAGGATTTATAATTTGCTGCTTAATTGAGGATTTTTATGATGTTCTTTTTCTAGGTTTTGTGTGTGTGTATGTGCATGTATACTTATCCATGCATGCTTGTTTGTGTCTCTGTATGTGTGAAACCCAATTTATTGGCCTGTTCTTTGTCTTTTACTGATGTATAAACTTAGAGATAAAAATTTTCGCTAATTACTTGAACAGCATCCCAAAATTTTGGCACATTGTTTAATTATTGTTAGTCTCTTTAATGAAATTATTGTATTTATGATTTGTTCTTTAACACATTCATTCTTCAAGAATGAATTATTTAGTTTCCAATTAACTTTTAATGTATACTTTCATTAATTTTTGTCAAATTTAATTTTTATTGAATTATGGTCTGGAAAAGGTGAATTTGTTATTTTTTTTTCTTTTTCTACATTTGATTGTGAGGATTTTTCAACCTCAATACATGGTCAATTTTTCTTTAGCTACCAAGAGTACCATATACTCTTTTTGACTCCTATGCAGTTTTTCCTATTAGTCTATTTTATAGAAGCTCTCTAAGATTCATCTCCTTAACTTCATTCTTATTTATTTTGTAGTTATATTTATCTGGCTCTGAGAGGGGAAAGTTAAGGTCTCTTGCTACTGTAGTTTTCTTGTATTTTTAATTCTGCAGCTTATTTAATTTTTTTTCTTTAAGAATCAGCTTATTTAACTTTTTTCTTTAAGAATTTGGATTCTAGTACTGGCTAAGAAATAAAGTAGTGCATCAGTGAAATACGTTAAGTACACAAAACACTTAAGTCAATGACTGTGGTAATCAAATGTTTGAAAAACCCCGAAACTTCTTCTCTAAAATAAAAACCCACTATTTGACAAAAATTGCTGGAAAATTTGAAAATAGTATGCAGAAACTATGCATTAACCAACATATAATACCCAATGCCAAGATAAGATTGAAATGGATTTATTGCTTAGACATAAAGGGCGATACTATCAGCAAATCAGTAGCTCAATGAATAGTTTAACTCTCAGATCAATGGAGAAGGGAGAAATTTATGGCCAAGGAAGAACTAGAGAATATTAAGAAATGCAAAATGGATAATTTTGATTACATTAAATTAAAAATGTTTTGCACAAACAAAATCAATGCAGCCAAGATTAGAAGGGAAACAGAAGACTGGGGAACAATTTTTCAGCCCATCTTTCTGACAAAGGCTACATTTATAAAATATATAGAAAACTGAATCAAATTTGAAAAAAAATGCAAGTCATTTCCCAGTTGATAAATAGTCAAAGGATATGAACAGAAATTTTTCAGATGAAGAAATTAATGCCATTTCTAGTCATAAGAAAAAGTGGTTTAAATCACTATTGATTAGAGAAATGCAAACTAAAACCACTCTAAGTTACCACCTGACACCTCTTAGATTGGTGAAGATGACAGGAAAAGATAATGATAAATGTTCGGAAAACTCGGACACCAATGCATTGTTTTTGGAGTTGTGGAATGATGCAATCATTCTGGATAACAATTTGGAATTATGCCCAAAAAGCTAAAAAAACTGTTCATAGTTTGTTTTTTTGTTTGTTTGTTTGTTTGTTTTGTGTTTTTTGCTTTTTTGCTGAGGCAATTGGGGTTAAGTGACTTGCCCAGGGTCACACAGCTAGGGAATGTTAAGTATCTGAGACCAGATTTGAACTCAGGTCTTCCTGACTTCAGGGCTGGTGCTCTATCCACTGCGCCACCTAGCTGCCCCAACTGTTCATAGTTTTTGAAAAAAAAACAATCTTACTACTAAGGCTATATCCCAAAGAGACAATAAGGGAAAGAAAAGAACTCACATATGCAAAAATGTTTGCATCAGCCCTTTTTATAATGGCCAGGACCTGGAAATTGAGAGTATGCCAATCATTTGGGAAATGACTGAACAAGTTATAGTATATGAAATTGATGGAATATTATTGTTGCATAAGAAATGTTGAGTAGACTGAGTTCAGAAAACCCTGGAAAGACTTGTATAACTTGATACTGAGTGAATTGAGTAGAATCAAGAGAATATTGTACACAGTGACAACAATATTAAATGATAATCAGCTATGATGGACTTGGCCCTTCTAAACAATGAGGTGATGATATTCCAAAAAACCTGGTGATATTCCAATAAGGCAATTCCAAAAGACTCCGAATGGAAAATCCCAAGATTTTCTACATCCAGAGAACTATAGAGACTGAACATGGATCAGAGCATAGTATTTTTACCTTTTGTTTGTTTGTTTCTTTCTTTCTTATGTTTTTTTTTTCCTTTTAGGTCTGATTTTACTTGCACAACTTGACAAATATGGAAAAATGTTTAAACTTGAACTCAATAAAAAAATTAACATATAAGAATGAAATCAAAAATTAATTTCAAGGGACTCAACAAGGACAAAAGGCTCATTCTTTTTACATGGAAAGGCAAACCACATGTTTAAGATTGACATCAGTAATTGAGCCATTGAAAAATAAAAAGACTGGGGCAGAGTATGATCTGACTCTAAAAAAGCAAAACTGTCTGTGAAAAGGTAAAAATAGTAATTATGCTATATACATGAGCTTCAAAGGAAGAACTAACACAGAGGCATCAAAGGGGGGAGGAGGGCTGGTAGTACTAAACGTCAAACTCACATTGAAAATGAGTTAAATAGGATAATATATATGCCATGAAGGATTTAGCACCTTCCAAAATCTATAAAGAAATGGGGGTGGGGGAAAATATGACAAAGTGGGGTATTTAAAAGTGTGCAAATATATAGCAGTAAGACAATGTATGTACTGAAGGGACAAATGAAGAGGGGAAAGGTGGTATAGTATAAGGTGGGGTACAGAAGAATGTTTAAATTAATGGGAATGGAATAAAGAGGGTGAGAAAGAGTGGGGAAAAAGATAAGAGAGGAATCCGTGGGGGGAGGTTAAGTAATAGCAAGGCAAATTAAGTAGTAAAATTAAAGTAGAAGAGTTAGCAGGGATAGGAAATAAGAAAGATGCACAAATAAAAAAGCAAAGAAAATATTAATCATATTTAAATCATTAAAAAGAATACTTCAAGTCACTAATAATAAAAAATGCAAATCAAAACAACCCTGAGGCTGCATCTCACAACATGCAATTTGAAAAAAATAATAAAAGATAGAATAGTTAATATGAGAGGAGAAATAGTCATAATGGTTTATTGCTGGTAGTGTTGTAAATTACTATGACCATCTTGGGAAGTAATTTGCAATTTTACAAAGAAAGTGTCTTTTTGGTCTATACTATTTTGACAGATTCCATTGCTGGACATATGAAAACCATGAATAAAAAGAAAATCATTATATGAAAATTTTATACAATTTTTGTGGCAGGAGGAAACTGGAAGCAAGATGAATTTCAACCAATTAAGAAATGGCTAAACAAATTGTGGTAAATGAATGCCATTAAATATTATTGGGTTATAAGAAATCATAAATATGATGTATACAAAGGAGGACAAATTTTACATGATCTACTTTAAATGTGTGTGTGTGTGTGTGTGTGTGTGTGAATCACAACAAAGTCAATGGGAAGAACAGCTACAAGACAATTGAAATTGAATTGCATAATTACAAAGAATAAGCATGACTTCAAAGAAGAAATATGAGAAAATAGCCACCTCCACCACTTTGTAGAGGTTGGAGATCTATAGATGTGTTGCATTATAAAAATCTTGAGGTTGAAGCTATATATTGATCAGTTTTGCTTTTTAATTTCTCTTCTTATTCTTATTTTTTCTTTAAAATATTTATTATATGAGACAACTGTCTTGGAGGAGAAAGATGGAAGGTTACAGGCAGACATTCTGGCAAAGTAAAATAAAAAATATATCAATGAATTATTTTTTAAAAGATATCATTGATAACCTTGGAAAGAGCAGTTTCAGTAGAATAATGAAGTTAGAAACTGGACATAGGAGTTTAAAAGAGAATGAGAAAAAAGGAAGTGGACACAGCAAGTATAGATGGTTTCTTCAAACAATTTAATCACAAAAGAGAGGAGAGTCATGGATGGTAGCTATTCAAGATAGTAGGATCAAAAGATCTTGTTTTGGTGATTGGGGAGTCATGGACATTTTTGTAAGCAGCTTATAAGAAAGTAAATAATAAAGATAGTATACATATAAACACATGCTATATAGTACTTACCTGAAAGTCTCTCTTAGCACAGGATTTAAATCAAATAAGAGTAATTTAGGAAACTATTTTTTTCCAATTTTTTTTAAATTTATTTTTAATTTTATTTTATTTGCAAAACATACATAAGGGTAATTTTTCAACATTACCCTTACATAGCTTTCTGTTACAGATTTTTCCCCCCAACTCCCCACCCCTCCCCTAGATAGCAGGATATCCACTACGTGATAATTATGTTAAAATATTTGGCAAATCGAATATATGTATACATATTTCCAAACCTATCATTGTTGTGCAAGAAAAATTGTATCTACACAGAAGACATATCAGATAAAGGAAACACAATGTAAGCAAACATCAATCAAGAGTATGAGAATGTTATGTTGTGGTCCGCATTTCACATCCCTCTCCCTGGGTGTATATGGCTTTCTTCAATGAAGAATTGGAAGTGGTTTGAAACATTTCATTGTTGAAGAGAGCCATGTCCATCAGAATTGATCGTCATATAGTACTGTTGTTGCCGTGTATAATGATCTCCTGGTTCTGCTGATTTCACTTGGCATCGGTTCATTCAAGTCTCTCCAGGCCTCTCTGAAATCATCCTGCTGGTCGTTTCTTACAGAACAATAATATTCCATAACATTCATATACCATAATTTATTCAGCCATTCTCCAATTGAAGGGCATCTATTGAGTTTCCAGTTTGTAGCCACTACAAAAAGGGCTGCCACAAACATTCTTGCACATGTGGGGCCCTTTCCTTAGGAAACTATTTTTAACTTAATACATACATTAATAAAATAAAAGTTTAATTAATCAAGGTGATATTTATATTTATAATACTCTGCAGAGGATTCCCTCAAAGACATGACACAAGTTTATAGGCTATAAATGTAAAAATGAAATTCGTGACTTCAAATATGTACATATATATGTATATATATACATATGCAAAATATAACATGAGAATATATTTGATTCCATTTCCTCAGTGGATGTAAGTCAGTAAACATTTATCAAACATGTCACTATATGATCAATATTTTGTCTGACCTGACTCAGTGGTTTAGATGAGGACCAATCTTCTCTCCCAGCTTCTTTTCTGTCATCCTTAAGTGATGTGAGAAAGATGGACAAATGAATGCAATATTTCATTCCTACACAAAGAATTAGTGCTAGGGTAATCTGTGTCCTCCTTCTTGGACTAAATGTCTAACAGTGTCAGAAGCAGGCACAATGGTGCACCAGAAGAAATGTTGAAGAAAAGCTTGTCATATAGTGCAGGAAGAGATCTCCAAAGAGCATCTTGAAATTGCAGCAGAGGAAGTATTTGGGGCGGAGCCAAGATGGCGGAGTGAAAAGGTGACTTTCTGCCTCTCCTCCGATCTTCTCTCAAATCAACAATAAAATAAGCCTCTGAACTGATCTTCAAGTCAACGAACTCAGAAATATTTGGGCACGGCTCTCTGGAGAACTTCATATCAGGTTAGTCAGACTCGGACAGAGAGATAAATAGACGACAACTGTGCAGGCCGGAAGTGAGGGTGGGACTCAGCTCGGCTCATCGTGGAAGAAATTCCAAACTCAAAACTCCAAATTCCAAACACCTGGAGT
>JAJPUD010032510.1:466-11879 GCA_023553655.1 Myrmecobius fasciatus
AATTTTTTTTTCTTTCATGGTTAATACAAAAATCTGTGATAAATTTTTAAATATTCTCCTTGTGGGCAGCATATAGGTTGTTCAGTGGATAGTGCAATAAGCTTGGAATCTGGAAAACATCTTCCTGAGATCAAATCTGACTTCAGATATTTACTAGTTATGTGACCCTGAGTAAGCCACTTAACTTTTCCAGGTTTTTTTGAAATTAGCCTGTTTATCATTTCTTATAGAATAAGGACAGTAGTATTCCACCAAATACATATACCAAATTTATTAATTCTCTAATTAATGAGCATCCACTGAATTTCCAGTTCTTTGCCTGTTCAAAAGTACTTTTCATTACATTGTAGAAAAATTCACTATTTGTCAAATTGTCTATTACATTTATTGGTATCAGAGAGTAGAAACCTATGATTCAACTACTGGAATTAAATTGCAAAGAGGTCATCAAATAAAAGAAAGGACCTACCTGTGCAAAAATGTTTGTAACAGCTCTTTTCACAGTGGCAAAGAGTGAATATAGGGGAAAATTGGGATAATCCAAGTGCGGAATTTGGATAGGAGAATTTGACTCTAGGATGAGAGTAGGACTTGGGAAACATAATGGAACAGTTAACCTGGTTCAGCAAATAGTCAGGATAGGGAAACAAGAATAGTACTAGTGGAAATAATGTCCTTGAAAGAAAGAAGTCTATATAATCTAATCTCTTTGTACTTTTGGTCTTCTTAATATTACTCACATACTCTGCAATACAATGACCAATCTTCTTGATGATCCTCACCATGTGATAATCCATCTTCCTATTCTTTGCATTTTATTGGCTGTCTCCCCTACCCAGAATACTCTTTCTTGCTATCCCTAACAATTGGCTTACTTGATTTTATTCATTATATTTAACTTTATATATTCTGTAGGAAGCCTTTCCAATCCTCCATAAACTTTCTATGACTACGCTCAATTTTTTCTTTCGATATCTTATTTGTACATAGTTATTTGCACGTTGTCTCCTTCATTAGTCTGAGTTTCTGAAGACCAAGGAATTTTTGTTTTGTTTTGTTCTACATTTTGTTATGTTCCCAGTGCCTATTACAATATCTGCCACACAAAAGAAACTTAAATGCTGATTGCCTATTTTACTAACTAGCATCTATCTCTCTTTGTATATGGGCCATAGTGAAGAAAGAAATCATGGGGAATGTGAAGACTGAACAAGTGGGGATTTAGTGTGCTTAAATGAGCAATTGAATAACTAAATAAGACTATGACAAAACAATACTGTGACTCAGATACTGAATATATTGAAAAATGAAGGATTTGACCCTTGCAAAACCTTCTGTTCCAAATTACCCCCTCCTTCCTCCAACCCCCTGCTTAGATGGCAGGTAGTCTAATACATGTTAAATATGTTAAAATATATGTAAAATCCAGTATATGTGTACATATTTATTACAGTTATCTTGCTGCACAAGAAAAATCAGATCAAGAAGGAAGAAGGAAGAAGAAAAAAAAACTGAGGAAGAAAACAAAATGCAAGCAAACAACAACATAAAGGGTAAGGAATGTTATTTTGTGATCCACACTCAGTTCCCACAGTCCTCTCTCTGGGTGTAGATGACTCTTCATCACTGAACAACTGGAATTGGTTTAAATCAAGTCATTGTTGAAGAGGGCCATGTCCATCAGAATCGATCATTGTATATAGTCTTCTTGTTGTCAAGAACACACTTTTCTAATACACTAACTTACAAATGAATGTGTATTTGTAACCAACTACTTTTCCATTTGTTTTTTTTTAAAGCATGTCTTCCTTTACTACACATTTTTTTGCTGAAGAGTCCTTGAAAAATACCTATAATTGTGCATTTTTTTCACATTTCCAAATATGAGAGAAAGCAAATGTTGGTTTCACTCTTACAGCCCTTTGGGAAAATGCCATATAACATTAAAAGACAGTTACAATTCTTTGTACCAAGATATGGTGCCTATAAAACTGAATTTAGCAGACATATATCCAAAGAAAAAGTAATCATACAATACTTGGCTTTTCACCTAACCTTCCTTCTTTCCTCCATAAAATTACTTTGACACGAATACCAAAGATGAATGCCTAGCTATAAGTACATGTTATCATGAAGATTTGAGCAAGGCAAAGTCAAAGAATGATTTAGTACTTTGCCTTCAAACCATCTTCATGACCTGTCCTATGAATTTAGTTTGAAGACAAATACTAAATCACATCTTGAATTTTGTCTTTTTCACCTCTCACAAGGAAAAGTATTTATAACTAGATGCAGCTTCTAAAAATGCATCTATTACTTCTCTTTTCACTCAAACTATAAATATGTTTAAAGGAAAAATTCAAATAATGTAATTAATAGATAATACATATATGTGACAATAATCTTAAAAACTAGTCTTATATTTCAAAATATTGTTGAAATTGAGATGTAATATTAATAGAATCACAACCTTAGGCTAGCCCTTGTCTTATTTGAACACTGATCATGAAGCTATGATAATTACCTTTAGGAAAAAAAAAGAAGAAAAAAACTTGGAGTAGATATGTATGCATGTTATGTGTACATATGTACAAATGTGTGTGTGTGTGTGTGTGTGTGTAAAGAGAAACAGAGCAAGACAGAAAATGAGACAGAGTTTGAGGCAAAGAAAGATAAAATTGATAAATAGGATGCTAGATAAAATTCAATTCAACACCTTAAATTTACAGATGAGGAAATGAAGGCCCAGGGAAGTTGTCCATTATACAAGATAATGAATTTATGGAATTTAAACCCTAAATTAAACCCAATTCCAAATCAAGTCTTTTGTTTTGTTTTGCTTTAATTTTTAATTTTTTCCTCATTGTGCAAATCTCTTCTGAACTGATTATATAGATCAGGTATAGGGAACCTTATTTTTTTTCCTGCCAAGGGCCATTTCATCATTTATAAATCATTGACAGGCCATATAAAACTATGATTTTATAAAATTCAAGGAGTGGGAGGTTGATTGTTCTAACTTGTTTTTAGTTAATCATTGCCTGTGCCTCATTATGCAAATGTTTTCACAGGCTTGATAGATACCAAATATTCATATAAATTTTATTGTATTTATATAATTAATTTTTATATGCATATATTATGATACAATATATTTATTTATGGTCAGCTAGGTGACACAGATGAGTTCAAATCCAGTGTCAAACAATTATTATCTATGTGAAACTAGGCAATTCACTTGAATTCTATTTTCTTCATTTTCCTTTTCTATAAAATTTGAATAATAATAATAATAATAGCACCTACATTTCAGCATCAATGTGAAGAACATATGAGATAATATCTTTAATGTACTTAGCACAACTCTTGAAACATAGTAGGTGATTAAAAAATCTTTCCTTCCTTTCTTCCTCCCTTGCTTCATTGATCCCTTGTTTCCTTCTTCCTTCCCTTTCTCCTCCCTCTCTCCTTTCCTCTCTTCCTTCTTTCATCTTTCATTCTTCCCTTCCTTGTTTCTTCCCATAGTTACTTCTCTCCAAGCTCTCTCCATTCCTTCCTTCCTTCTTCCTTCACTTACTCTTTTTAGCAATTATCTGAATTATATGTTTTTTTTTTTCTTTTTCTCCTTCATTTATAACACATAAATATAATAGCATAAACACCTGGAGTAACTTTGTAATTAACTATATATACATGCATGCAAACATATATACATATACATCTTATTGATTACATCTTAAAAGATATGACTATTTTTAAAAGTTGTTTTTGTTGTTAATTCTTCACTTTTGAGGCAGACCAATGACATCACAGGTGGTGTCTTGACTTATACATTAATTGGATTTAACTAAGGCAAAGTTGCACTAAATCAACAGCTTCACTCTCCATCTCTGAGTTATCAAATTCTAATGGCAGGACAAAAGTCAAGATTACTGTCAATAAACCAGTATTCAGTAGATGACCTTGCTGTCTTCAATGTCTGGCTGAACTCTTAGCACTCTACAACACATGCTTCAGTTGCCTTCATTGGAACAGAGTTCTCATCATTCTGTTCCACTGGGGAAAGTTTTTACATTCCTGGAGGAGGCATGTCCCTAATTCACTGATGAGTTTAATATCTGTTAGTGACTTTCAACTTGTTTTAATACTTCTACCAAGATAATATACCCAGATGTGGCCACTACATCTAATACATTCTCTTAGTGTAAAAGTAAGAGTTGGGTCATGATGCAGCACAAAGGTAGATGAATAATCCTGAAAAGGTCTCAGCAAGCCCTCATAGCAAAAATTCTAGTCCTCCCTGAACTTCCCATAGAAAAGACAACATTAAAAACAATTTAAAGCAAATGGCTCTTCTGATATCCTTCAGGTCTGATGTGAAGGAGGCCAAATACTAAATGGAAACTGCCATTGAAAAGATGAAGATGATGAGTAATTAGTCAAAAGAAGCTACAATGAAAAAGTCATAACAAAGCCCAGAAAACAATAGAGTTCATAAATTGAATGATCTGACAATTTGGTGTGGGTGAAAGAATATCATGAAGTATTTATAGTTCTCTTTGTCTAGGTAAATAGAAAATTCAAAGGGCTGTGGTAAATAGTGGCAAAATCATGAGAGATGATAATAATAAAAATAAATAGCAACTAATATTGATATGAGGCTTGTGATGTGTAAGACATTTTGCTAAGCTATATAAGCTATGTGATACTGACAACAAATATGGGTGCTAAGTGCTACTATAATCCTCATTTTATTGGTGGGTAAATTGAAGCAAACAGTAGTTAAGTGACATGTATCCAAGATCACAAAGTTAAAATTACAACTTAATATACAATGATATAGATAAAAAAATTGACATTGGGAAAAAGACATCTGAAAAATGCATAAAACTAAGGCCAAGGCAGGTTACTTGTGATAATAATTCTAAAAGTTAAGATGGGAAAAAAGTAATTTAAAAAATAAAATAGAATTATGTTTTGTTAACTATTAAATGGTTTCCAAACTGGGACAACTTTAGAATGAAATGAAGTAATTAAATTTTGGGAAAAAATAATTTATCATAAAACAAAAAAAAAATTAAGATATACAAATTATTCTCAACTTTAAATGCTGCTTACTTAAAAAGAGCAATTAAGGCCATTTTTTTCTCTTTAATTTTTTTTCTCATTATGCATGTATCTTAACTTTTTAAATAATCATTCCTTTATGAATTGTTTTAGGAGAGAAAAAAAATCAGAAAAAAGAAGTAAACAAAGCATGTGTTGATTATGTTCCATCTCCATAGTTCTGTTTCTGGATGCAGTTGGCATTTTCTATTCAAAGTTTATAGGGATTACTTTATCATTGAACCAGTTAGAAGAACCAATTCTTTCATAGTTGATCATTGCACATTCTTGCTGTTACTGTGTATAATGTATCTGCTTGTTTCATTCAGCTTCAGTTCATGCAAATCTTTTCCCTTTCTAAAATCAGCTACTTCATCATTTTTTACAGAACAATAATAATCCCTTACTTTCATATACCATAATTATTCAGCTATTCCCCAAAAGGTGGGTATCTATTCATTTTCCAATTCTTTGCTATTTCAAATAGAGTTGCTACAAACATGCTTTGTACATGTGGGTCCTTTTCTCTCCTTTGTGATTTCCTTGGGATATGACCCATTAGAGGCACTGCTGTATAAAAGGGTATGCATTTGATTTGATAAACCCCAAAACTTCAGCTTCTGGGAAAAGAACTCACCATTTCACAAAAATTGATGGGAAAAATGGAAAATAATTTCGCAGAAACTTGGCATAGACATACATCTCACATTCCATAACAAAATAAGTTCAAAATGGGTAGATTATTTGGGCATAAAGGATGGTACCACAAATTAAAACAGCAACAAATAATTTACCTATCAGATCTTTGGAGAAGGGATTAATTTATGACCAAAGAAGAACTAGAGAACAATATGAAATACAAAATGCATAAATTTGATTAAATTAAATTTAAAAAGGTTTTACATAAACAAAAAACTAACACAAACAAGATTAAAAGGGGAGTACAAAAGTGGGAAAAATTTTACAGCCAATGCTTCTGATGAATATCTCATTTGTAAAATATTTAAAGAAATGTGTCAGATTTATAAGAATATAAGTGATTGCCGAATTAATGAATGGTCAAGAGATATGAACAGACAATTTTCGAATTGCTACCCCTGCTGTTTTTTACTTCACGTGAAGCATAATAGATTTTGTTTCAGCCTTTTACCTTTACTATGAATGCATCATTTTGATTTAAATGTGTTTCTTGTAAACAACAGATTATACGATTCTGCCTTTTAATCCAGTCTACCAACTGTTTCCATTTTATGGGAGTGTTAATCCCATTCATGTTCACAGTTAAAATGAATAATTCTGTATTTCCAACCATATTGTTTTCCCCAAGGTTATAGTTTTCTTTTTTCTTTCTCCCTTTCCCTCCTCCACAGTACTTTGCTTCTGACTACCACCTCCATCACTCCCTCAAACAGTCCTCTCCTTTTACAGCCTCTCCCCCTTTCTTATACCTTTTTGCTTCTACTTCTTTTTCCCCTTCTATTAGCCTCCCCTTTACCTTTCCCCTTTCCCCTTATGCTTCCCTATAGGGTGAAGCAAGTTTCCCTATGAAGCTAAATTTAGATGTGAATAAGATTCAAGCAATGCTCATTGCTCTTCCTTCCTTCCCTCAATAGTAATAGTTCTTTTTTCCCTTTTCATGAGATGTAATTTACCCCATTTTAAATCTATTTTCCTCTTCTTCCAATAGAATCCCCTTTCCTCCTCTATTTTATTTTCTATATCCTCACAATAGAATCAAATTACACTTGTACCCTCTAAGTATACCCATAACAGAAATGCAGATTTCAAGAGTTAAACATAACATCTTCCCATATAGGGATATAAGCTTTTTAACTTTTAAAAGAAAGCTTTTTTTTTCTTTCATTTTTACTTTTTTATCCTTCTCTTGAGTTCTGTATTTGAACTGTTCAGCTGTGGTGTTTTCATTGGAAATAAATGAAATTCTCATATTTCATTGAATCTTTTCCCCTAAAAGATAATGCTCAATTTTGCTGGATAGATGATCCTAGGCTGCAATCCAAGTCCCTTTGTCTTTTGGCAAAAGATTCCCGACCCTTCAATTCTTTAAACTGGAAGCTGCTAGGCTCTGGGTAAACTTGATTGTGGCTCCTCAGTATTTGAAATGTTACTTTTTTTGTCTATTTGCAATATTTTCTCCTTGATCGGATAATCCTGAAATTTTGCTACAATGTTCTTTGGGTTTTTCATTTTGGGTCTCTTTCAGAGAGTGATTGGTGAATTCTTTCAATGATTATTTTATCCTCTGGTTCTAGGACATCAGGGCAGTTTTCATTAATGATTTCTTGAAAGATGATGCCTAAGCTCTTTTTTTTTTTCATCCTCATTTTCAGAAAATCCAATAATTCTTATATTTCTTCTCCTAAATCTATTTTCCAGCTTAGGTGCTTTTCCAATGAGCTGATATTCATTTTATTCTACTTTTTTTCTTTTGTTTTTTTTTTTTTTTGATTGTTTGACTGATTCTTGATGTCTCATCATTTCATTGACTTCCCTTGGTGCAATTCTTGGAGTTTGCTTTCTAAGCTGGAACTGGAAGCTGTGTCACATATATGCTCCTGTTCTGAGCTAGGACCAAGAGTCTCAGTTGCTGATCTGCTGTGTTTAAGTCCCTCTCACTGACTGTCCCAGATTCCCAGATGAATACCCTTTCACCTCAGTGAGAGTAATCTTTCTTGAAGTTTTTTGAATCTCTATTGATCTGGAGAGTTGTTTCATTCCATCACACTCTGTTTTGAGGTTTAATTTCATGGGGTTTTTTTTGAGGGAAATTGGGAGAGCTTGAATAGCTTCCTGGCTTCACCTGTCATTTTGGCTCTCCCCCTGAATCTATGGATCTTTTTCTGAGTTTAATAAAAATAGAAAGTATTGTATTAGAGAATACATGGCTTATTCATATGTATTCACTATTCCCTGCTTGTGTACCCATGCAATTACAGTGCTGGGCATTATTAATGGGTACAACATTATTCTGGTATTTCTTTCTGAATGATGAATGAATATATGTATAAGATCATAAATTTATAGATTAAGATGGCCTCAGAGCTCATTTAAGTCAATCTCCTTATTAAAAGAAGAGCAAATGAATACGCAGAAAGATTAATGGACTTCTTCAAAGCAACCAAGGAAGTAATTGACAGGGTCAGTATTGAAATTCAGGTTCTTTGTCAATTGATGAAGTAATTGCTACACTAGAATATTCACATGGAAAAATTCACAAACTGAATTATAGTTATGTGAATAATATGAATAAATCTGAAAGAATATCTGAATGAATCTGGATGCTAAATATGTCTATTACTCTGCTTATAACACAAGGTTTTAGACAACAATTTGTATTCTTTTTCCAAGGATATCAAAGTTCTACTTTATAGTATTGCCCTTTCAAACATGGACTGTTTACCCAATCTCTCTCTCTCTCTCTCTTTGTCTCTCTCTCTGTTTTTGTCTGTCTGTCTGTCTATCTGTCTCTGTATCTTTCTGTCTGTCTGTCTTTCACATACACACACACTTTAGATTGATAAAATTACACATAAAATAACTACTTAACATATATTTAAATGATATCTAATGAAATACCAATGTGTTTCTATATTCAAATTCTTCACTCCTCCCTCACCCTCTAAAAAATGAAATCAACTTTAGTTTTGTTTTTAATAAACACAGAATTAGCTTTAAGAAGAAGTATATTATTAAATCCATAAGAAAAATATAAACAATGGCATGGAAAATTATGCTCACAAATGTTAATCTACTCTCATATAGATATAAATGACATCTGTTGAAAGAAGATGTATTTATCAGAAATGAGTATGTACAACTAGGAAAAATAACAAAAAACTATTGTTTGAGAGAATATAGAGTTCGTCAAGTGTACATGAAAAGGGAATATATGTTAAAAAAACATTAACAGGTCTCTAAAGGAATTACTTTTCTTGGAATATTGTAGACTGATTTGATTCAAAGGAGGAGAGCATTATCCTTGACCCTATAGAATCAGAAGTTGCATTGTCATTGTTACTTTTTTCAAATCTACTTTGGGCACACTAAGAACTTATTCTTACCTTTAATCTGGGATTTTCTTCCTGGTGTTTTTGTTTCAGAGAACGCAGAAGTGGGCAGAGACATTGAGGTAATATAAGAATACTCTCACATGCAATGTGTCTCTCTGAAAGACAAAGTGACAATCCCACTGTAGTAAGTTCTCTGTGGAGTCACTGCTGAGACACATAGTTGGGGCAAGTAACACTGCTGCTTAGCACCATAGAACGCCTAAGAGATGGGCCTGGGAAGGAAGGAGAAAAGATTGCTGAGAAATCCAAATCAAAGGCTTATTGGAGGGACTAATCTATTGAAAGAAAGATAAGGGTTTCTCATTTTGTTGCTTAAATCTTTTATGGTTATTATTATGCCTTTTTTCCTCCCCTCCATATCCTGCCCCTCCCATTTTCCAAAAGAAATATTAATATGTTTTTCCAGTCTTTTTTTTCTTTTAAGACTTGGGTAATGGTAATATTAATTTTTCAACCTCCATCCTTTATCAATTATTTCTTTTTTTACTATTCAGGATTTTATTTTCCCCTAGTTACATATAAAACAATTTTTAACATTTGTTTTTAAAACTGTGATTTCTAAATTCTCTCTCTTATACCCTCTGTAACTCCTCCTTCTTGGAAAGGCCAGTAATTTGATATAGTTCATTTGAAAAACATATCCATAATTGTCATGTTGTAAATAATTTATAAGAGGGACAGCTAGGTGGCACAGTGGATAGGGCACCAGCCCTGAAATCAGAAGGACCTGATTTGAAATCTGACCTCAGACCTTAACACTGCCTAGCTGTGTGACCCTAGGCAAGTTGGTTGGTCCCAGTTGCCTGAGGGAAAAAATGTTTTACAAGAAAGAAAGAAATGAGAGGGGGAGTAAGGCAGAGAGAAAAGAAAGAAGGAAGAAAGGAAGAAGGAAAAAGGTAAGGAAGGAAAATAAATTATTTAGTATGATTCAATGTGTACTCATATACCTTCAGTTCTTTTTTCTGGAGACTGTATTTTTCATCATAAGTCTTGCATAATTGTATTGGATAATTTGTATTGTTGAGAATAACAGTCATTAATAGCTGCTCATTTTACAATATTGTTCTTACTTTGAACATAGTAGATTTCAGTTTGCATCAATTCATTTAAATCTTTACATATTTTTCTGATAACTTTCTGCTTATCATTGCTTATAGCACCATAGAATTATGCATCATAATCACATAACACAATTTGTTAATCTATTCTCCAAATAATAGACACTCCCTAAATCTCCAATTATTTAGTTCCTTG
Source organism: Myrmecobius fasciatus (assembly GCA_023553655.1). Lineage (NCBI taxonomy): Eukaryota > Metazoa > Chordata > Mammalia > Dasyuromorphia > Myrmecobiidae > Myrmecobius > Myrmecobius fasciatus. Next base: position 10,918 of record JAJPUD010032510.1, read on the forward strand.
ACCTGGGAGCTCTGGAATTTGGTTACAATATTTCTGGAAATTTTGTTTTTGTCATCCCTTTCAGAAGTTAACTGGTTGATTTCTTCTATTTCTATTTTACCATCTGGTTGGGGAATACCATGTCAAGTGACCTTGATAATTTCTTTTTTTTTTTTAATTTTTATTTTATTTGCATAACATATGTGTGGGTAATTCTTCAACGATAACCCTTACATAGCTTTCCGTTACAAATTTTTCCCCCCAACTCCCCACCCCTCCCCTAGATGGCAGGATATCCACTACATGTTAATTATGTTAAAATATTGGCAAATCGAATATATGTATACATATTTCCAAACTTATCATTGGTGTGCAAGAAAAATCTTATCTACACAAACGATATATCAGATAAAGGAAACACAATGTAAGCAAACATCAATCAAGGAGTATGAGAATGTTATGTTGTGGTCCACATTTCGCATCCCTCTCTCTGGGTGTATATGGCTTTCTTCAGTGAACAATTGGAGGTGGTTTGAAACATTTCATTGTTGAAGAGAGCCATGTCCATCAGAATTGATCGTCATATAGTACTGTTGTTGCCGTGTATAATGATCTCCTGGTTCTGCTCATTTCACTCAGCATCAGTTCATGTAAGTCTCTCCAGGCCTCTCTGAAATCATCTTGCTGGTCATTTCTTACAGAACGATAATATTCCATAACATTCATATACCATAATTTATTCAGCCATTCTCCAATTGAAGGGCATCTATTCAATTTCCAGTTTCTAGCCACTACAAAAAGGGCTGCCACAAACATTCTTGCACATGTGGGGCCTTTTCCTTCCTTTATGATTTCTTTGGGATATAAGCCCAATAGAAATGCTGCTGGGTCAAAGGGTATGCACAGTTTGATAACTTTTTGAGCATAGCTCCAAATTGTTCTCCAGAATGGCTGTATCCGTTCACAGCTCCACCAACAATGCA
>JAJPUD010032511.1:0-11879 GCA_023553655.1 Myrmecobius fasciatus
ATTTTTGTGTGTTATAGTTAATTGTCTTATCTTCCTTTAAGATTATAAGCTGCACGAGGACAGAGGTTGAATCTACTCTGAGGTTCAATATTTTGCTCTTCACTCAGTAAACAATTAATGCTGATTGAATGAATAGAGGGAAGAGGCAAAACTAGCAGTAGAGTTGATGGCACTCTGTCAAGGCAGAGTTAGGTGATGTAGTCTTTGTACTGTATATATTTCCATCTGTAATCTTTGACCACATCATTGCAGACGGTAAAGTAGATCTTTTGGAATTGATTATCTTTGTTTTCACAGTTATCATGGTGATTGATTGAAATTTCCTTAGGTCAAACTTTAATTTTTGGTCAGATGATCTTTTAGAACTTTATTTGGCTTTGCCACTTACATTTATAATAACATTTTTAGCTATGAACTTAATAAACATTTCCATATACAAAGAATAATAAAAGGAGGGAATTGTCTATGAAACTAAACACAGTTTTTTTTTTCCCTACTACATACAGTTTTTTTTTTTTTGGGGGGGGGGGAATATAATTAAAATTTAATGTGATAATTCCCCTGCTTGTCTGTGTTCCTTTATGAACTTCCTTCTATTTTCCTTAAAAAAATGATTTTTTGATTTTGGCTTTACCCTTTACTATCAATGATTAAACATTTAAGTACCTACTATGTGTCAGGCCCTGTGCTAAGCATGGAGATACAAAAAGAGGCAGAAGACAGGTATGGATGGGCAGGTCTATTGTTCAGCATCCAGTTGGTCCAGATCAAGGGCAGAATGAGGAGGGGGACTTGGAGTTGGGGGTCCTGTTCCAGGGTAAGGCCCTTACACTGTATTGGGAGCAAGGTGCAGCTGTGTGACTTTAATTCCAGGGGATGAGGTACATCTCAATACCAACCCATACTCTGGTTTGAAGTTTGCAGGTGAAGAACCAGGACAGGAATCTGAGATCAAAAGAGAGCCTTCACTTTTGTCATTCTGAACTAGAATAGCTTTCTAGCTGCTTGATAGGGGCTGAGTCCAGTCAGGGGTAATTCCATAAGAGTGTTACACAGACCCAAAACCAGGTCAGAAGCTTGCAAAAGCTCAGGCCAAGAAGAAAGTGATCAGATTTTTATTTTGCTTTTTTTCTTTAAAATTTTTTTCTTTCTTTCTTTTCCCCCAATTAAATGTCAAGACAGTTTTTAGCATTCATTTTTACAAAATTTTAATGAGTTACAGTTTTTTCTCCCTCTTCCCCTCCTTCTCTTCCTTTTCTCCTCTCCCTTCTTCCTAAGATGTAGGCAATTTGATACAGGTTATACATTTGATATCATGTAAAACATATGTCCACATTAGTCAAATTGTGAAAGAAGAAATAGAGATTAAAAGGGGAAAAAAAGCCTATGAAAAAGAATAACGTAAGTGAAAAAAAGTATGCTTCTGTCTGCATTCAGAATCCATCAATCCTTTATCTGGATGTGAATTTTTTTTTTTTTTTGAGTCCTTTGTCTTTATCTTAAATCACTATGTTGCTGGGAAAGTTGAGTCATTTGTAGTTGATCACCACACAATGCTGCTGGTACTGTGTACACTTTGTCTAGATGTGCTTATTTCATTTTGCTTTAGTTCATATAAGTGTTGCCTGGTTTTCTGAATTCTGCCTGTTCATCATTTCTTTTTGCATAATAGTACTCTATTGGCTAGTTTGGTCATTTCCCCAATTGATGGGCATTCCCTCAGTTTCCAATATTTTGCCACTGCATAAAGGGCTGCTTTAAATATTTTTGCACATGTAGGTCCTTTTCCCTTTTTTATAATTTCTTTGGTATACAGACCTCGTAGTGGTATTGCTGGATCAAAATGCACAATTTGTTTACTTTTTGGGCATAGTTCTAAATTGCTCTCTGAAATGGTTGGATCATTATGCAACTCCACCAACAGTGTATTATTAGTATTCTAATTTCCCCACATCCTCTCCAGTATTTATCATTTTCTTTTTCTTTCTGTCATATTAGCCAATCTCACAGGTGTGAGGTGATAGCTCAGAGTTTTTAAGTTTGCTTTTCTTTAATCAAAAGTGACTTAGAGCATTTCTTCATATGATTATAGATAGCTTTGATTTCTTTTTTTCCTTTTTTATTTTTTTCTGGTTATATGTGTATATTAACTTTTTAAAAAATTTAAATAACTTTAAATTCTTTATTAATTATATTGGGAGAGAAAAATCAGAACAAAAGGAAAAAACCATGGGAAAGAAAAAAAAAACAGAAAAGAAGTGAACATAGCATGTGTTGATTTACAGTCAATCTGCATAGTTTTTTTTCTAGATGCAGATGGCATTTTCTATCCAAATATTTTTGGGATTGCCTTGGAAGCTTTGATTTCTTCATCTGAAAATGGCTGTTGGTATTCTTTGACCATTTATCAATTTGGGAATGGCTTGTATTCTTACTCAGTTTGACTCAGTTCTCTATATATTTGAGAAATGAGGCCTTTATCAGAGACATAACTATAAAGATTATTTCTCAGCTTGCTACTTTCCTTTTAATCTTGGTTGCATTGATTTGGTTTGTACAAAAGCCTTTTAATTTAATATAATTAAAATTATCTATTTTGCATTTTGTAATGCTCTCTGCCTCCTGTTTGGTCATGAATCTATAATTTACTTAACTTCTTCTGTAAGAATTTGGATGATATAGTACTTGGTGCATATCTGTTTAGTACTGATACTATTAAATTGTCTGTGACATCATTTAGCAAGACATAATTTCCTTTCATGTCTTGTTTAATTAGGTCTGTTTTTGTTTTTGCTTTGTCTGAGATCAGAATTGATATCCCTGCTTTTTAAAAAACTTTACCTGAAGCATAACAGATTCTGTTCCAACCCTTTACTTTTATTTTGTATGTGTCTTTGTGCTTCAAGTGTGTTTCTTGTAAGCAATATATCGTAGGATTCTGGTTTTTGCTTCCCTCTAGTATCTACTTCTGTTTTGTGGGAGAATTTGTTCCATTCCTATTCACAGTTATGATTAGTAACTATGTATTTTCCTCCATCCTATTTTTCCTCCTATTTGTTCTTTTCCTTTTTACCTTTTTCCTCCTTGTCAATGTTTTGCTTTTGTCTCCTGCCTCTCCTAGTCTGCCTTTTTTTCTATCAGTTCTTTCCTCCCCTCCTTAAATTCCTCCTTTCCTACTTTCCTGTCTTAACAAGATAGATTTCTATATTCAACTCATTTTAATTTGTGTATATTGTTACCTCTGAACCAATACTGATGAGATTTAAGGTTCAGGCAATGCCTGTTGCCTACCTTCCCAACATTCCCTCCACTGTATTAGGTTTTTTGCCTCTCTTCATGTGGAATAATATATGCCTTTGTACCTCTCCCTTCCTTTTGCATCCAGTGTACTCTTTTTTCTCATCCCTTAATTATTATTTTTTCATGTCATTCCCTCAAATTTACCTTATATTAATAACTTTTATGTATATTTCTTCTAGCTGTACTACATAGTACAATTTTTAGGAATTACAAATATAATTTTCCCATGTAGCAATGCAAACAGTTCAGCTCCATTAAATCCTTTATATTTTCTTTAATCTTTTTATCCCTTTAGACTTTTCTTGGGTCTTTATATTGTGATCAAATTTTTTTTTTTTGGGGGGGGGAAGGTTCAGTTCTGGTCTTCTCCTTATAAAAGCTTGAAATCCTTCTATTTCATTGAATGACAATTTTTTTTTCTCTTGAAGTTTTATGCTTAATTTCCCCTGGTAGGTGCTTCTTAGTTGTAGCCCTAGCTCCTTTGCTCAGGTATCAGACTTTGCCTTGTCTCAGACCACTCAAAGCATGTAGGTTCACATCATGAGTTGTCCCCAAGAGCCTGGGAAAAAAACACTCAAAATACTCAGTAGGCCACTAAAACAGCAGAAGGACACTTTAAAGAGGAGACAAGATCAGCCCAAACACTACATCCAGAAGCATATATCTAAAATCTGAAGTTGGAAAATAAGCTGGTAGAATGAGCAAACAAAGAGAATCTCATCATAAAGATGCATTATGGTGACAGGAACACTCAAGACAAAAATCTAGAAAAGAGAATTACTTAAACACATCTGAAAACAAAGCCTCAAAGTAAAACACTTTTGGGCAAAAGTTCAGCTAGAATTCTTGGAAGAAATGAAGCAAGAATTAAAACAAAAAACTAAAAACTAAAAAAAGATTAAAAAAAAACCCCACATGAATATTAGAAGGAAAAATGAGAGCTATAGAAGAAAGATTTGGAAAGGAAATTAACAGTATGAAGCAGGAGGTATAAAATCCTACCCAGACAACAAGCTTCTTAGAAATTAAAATGGACTAAATAGAAATTTAACCCCTCTGGGAAACAACAAGAAATGGAAACTCAAAAGATGAACATAAAAGGTATCTCATAGCAAAAACTGGCCTAGGAGAAATACTTTAAGAATCATTGTACTACCTGATATCTAGGGGTTTTAAGAATTTTTTTTAAAGAAATTTTAAGAAATCTTAAAAGAAAATTGGGCAGGTAGGTGAGGCAGTGGATAGAGTGCCAGACCAGGAGTCAGGAAGACTCATCTTCCTGAGTTCAAATATGGCTCCAGATATTTGCAAGTCGCTTAAACTCTTTTTGCCTCAGTTCTTCATCTGTAGAATGAGCTGGAGGAGGAATGGCAAACCTCTCCAGTATCTTAGCCAAGAAAACCCCAAATGGGGATCACAAAGAGTTGGGCACGATTCTTAACAAATGAACAAAAGGAAACTGCCCAGATCATTTAGAACCAGAGTGTAAAGTGAAAATAATAAAGAATCTACCAGTTATTTCTTGAATGAAATCCCTGAATGAAAATCCCCAGGAGCAGTATAGCCAAAATCCAGAGCATCTAGGTTAAAGGAAAAATAGTGCAAGCAGTCAGAAAGAAAGAATTAAGTATCGAGGAGTCACAATCAGGATTACCCAGGACACAGTAGCTACCACTCTGAAAGAATGGACAGTTTGTAACAGGATATTCTAGAAGGCAAAAGACATTGGTCTCCAACTAAGAATAATTTACTCAGAAAAATTGATTGTATTTGGGGAGAAAAAGGAGTCTTAATGAAATAGAGGACTCCAGGCATCCCTGATTAAAAAAACAAAGCTATGTAGAAACATTGAAATGTAAACATAGGAGTCAAGAGAAACATAAAGAGCTAATATGAACCAATAATCATAATGGGCTAAAAAAAATGAATTGCTGGCATTCTTTTTTTTTTTTTTTTTTTTTTTTTAGCTGAGGCAATTGGGGTTAAGTGACTTTCCCACGGTCACACAGCTAGGGAATGTTAAGTATCTGAGACCAGATTTGAACTCTGGTCCTCCTGACTTCAGGGCTAGTGCTCTATCCACTGAGCCACCTAGCTGCCCCGAACTGTTTGCATTCTAATATGGGGAGATAGTTTTTATTTATATGCAATATATATGCATATATCTTTGTATATATAACAATTTCAGAACCTTATAATCCTATCATTATCAAGAGTCATGGAGTGAGTCTTTGGGAACATTTTGATGTTCTTAAAATAGGAATGGAAATGATGAGGAATAGTACTGTGGAGGGTAGGAGTTGGGGAGTGGGGAGGGAAAGGAAAGATGGATAAAATTATCTCTTATAGTAAAATAGAAGTCTATACAAAAAGGAGGAAGGGGTGTGTGTGTGTGTGTGTAAGAGAGAGAGAGAGACAGACAGACAGACAGACAGAGAGACAGAGAGGGAAACACCTGAACCTTAGTTTCATCTGAACTGGTAAGAGGAGGGACAAATGCACCCACATACCCACAACCACATATAGAAATAATTTTACTTAATAGAGAAACAGAAGGGAAAGGAAACAAGGGTAGTGGAGAATAAGAGAGGAAGGGTGGAATAGGAGAATTTGTTTTAACTAAGGTGATTGGATCTTGAAGAACAGTTTAAAAGAAAAAGTAAGACAAAAATTGAACAGGCAAATAAGAAAGAATATAGAAAAAATAAAAATAAAATAAAATAAAAAAGAATATAGAAAACTAGCAAATTAAAATCTTCCCAAATAGGCATCTTGAAAATCATAGAGGTTAACAAAATTGAAAGGTAAAACAAAATTGAACTAATAAATAATTAAAATTAAAAAAAATTTAAAGAAATGGATAGTGTGCTTTATTAATGCTTTGGTATTGTCTTGGGTCATGGCATTGGTAAGAATAGCTACATCATTCACAGTTCTTCATCAAACAATATTGTTGTTACTGTGTACGTTATTGTTGTTACTGTGTACAATGTTTTCCTAGTTCTGTTCACTTTATTATGCATCATTTCATTTAAGTCTTCCAAAGCTTTTTTTTTTCCTGAACTTATCCTGATTTTCATTTCATATAGCAAAATAACATGCCATTACAATCATATCCCACAGTTTGGTCATTCCTCAATTGATGGACTTCCCTTTGTTTTTCAAACTTAGCCATTAGAAAAAGAGCTATTATAAAGATTTTTTTTTAATACAAATTGGTCCTTTTTCCTTTTTTTGGTTGTCTTTGAAATACAGATCTAGCAGTGTTTTTGCTGACTTAAAGGGTATGCACCATTTTATAGTCCTTTGGGTATACTTAAAAATTGCTTTCCCGAATAGTGGGATCAGTTCACAATTTTACCAACAATGCATTAATATCTTAGTTTTCTGACATCCCTTCCAGTATCCAATCTGGGAGGATGTTTAATGAACTGTATACTAATACTGCCTACATATTAAAACAGTTTCTTTAGTGAATTACTGAAAAGTTCAAGGAGCAACTAGAATATCATGAATGTTTGAGGTCCATTAGTGGTTAGAGAGTCCTGAATATCTAATATCTGAACTCACTGAAGGCTTGCCTATCATCATAGAACATAAACTAATAGACTTGTTCATTTGTTCATACTAATAAATTCAAAAATTAAGGTATAAGTAGGATTCTAGAATCCATTCTGTTGTATAATATGAATTTAATCAATCATTCAAATATATTATCTATAATTATCTCTCTTTCACTGGTCCCAAGCATGGTATCTTAAAATTATTTCCAAAGGACCATAGAGAGAGGCCATATTTTGAATATGAGCAATGAATGTCTGGATTCAATCCAGGTTTGGCTGTTGAGCTTAAAATCCATGTATATAATAAAAGTATAACCCATTCATTGACTACTTTTTCTTTCTTCTGGCCTTAGAATATGAGGATCTAGCCATCTAGAAGGTTGGTTGTGAAGGAGTATGCCCTTCCTCCAGCTGGTTATCAGCCTTGAATATATGGCCTCCTGTTTCTTTTTTTAAAATTTAATTTAATTTCTATTTTATTTTTAATACACATTATGAATCATGTTGGGGGAGAAAAATCAGAGTAAAAGGGAAAAACTATGGGAGAAAGGGAAAAAAAAACAACCCAGAAAAAAGAAGTGAACATAGCATGTGTTGATTTGCATTTAGTCCCTTTAGTTCTTTTTCTGGATGGAGTGTATTTGTTTTTTTTCTAAAAACAACTAAGTAGGCCATTAATTTGATTAAAAAAGAAATATCCTTATTTTGCTGTGTCTGTGACCTTTGGTTTCCTCACCTGTGAGATGGGATGACTTGCATTACCTCTCCAGCTGGGCTGTAAAGAACACTATATCTGCCTTAAAGGGCTCTGTAGTTGCTATGTCAGCCCCTACATATTTAACAGTATGGATCACATCCTCCCTGAGTCTTCTCTCAAGCAGATACTGGCCCTACTCTTTCCTCTATTTTTTCCTCCCCAATAACAGCTTCTTGTAAATTATAAATTTCTTCAGGAGAATTACCTCTCTTCCTCAGTCTATACCATATATTCAGTGGGTGGCGCCAGTTAATGCAGTTTGTAGCCCTGGTAATGTCAGGGTTGTATTAACATCATTGGGACAAATCCTAAAATGTTCCTTGTTTCAGTTTAGTTTCATTAAATAAAAGCCCTAATTATAACCAAAGGAGTCAGTGCAGTTCTGCTTCAGCATTTCCAAAGTAAGCCAGTATATCACTAAATTTAGAGGAAAGCTATTCACCAAAGGAGCTAGGATGTGATGAAACAGTGGGAGCTTGTTGGTTACTGCTTAGCCACCTGGAGGGGAGTTTTGCCAGCTTGCCCGGCACAGAGAAGCAGCCAAGGTTTCCATGGCATGGTTTTAGATTAAGCAAAAATTAGTGCTTAGGTTGGAGAATTAGATGGAAAAAAGGTTTCCTGGTGACTGGAAATGGTGCTGTAAAGTTTAATGGTGTTGTCACTCACCCAAAGAAAAGAAGGAGTGAGAATTAAGCCTTTACACCCCAGTTAAAACTGGAACATCTATTTAGCCTTGTTGGGAGTAATTGGCTTGTTTTTCCTATTATGGAAGAACTCACCTCGGGATCAGGGGCTGTCCTCCTGCTTAGACTTGTCGGGAGCCCCTCGGAGATGGTCAGAGGGCAGTCACTGCCCCTAAGAACCTTTTGTATTCTCTAGGGAGACCGCATAGACACCCAAATGGACCAGAGGAGTAAGCCACTGTGGGGGGAGTGGAGAGGTCGGGAGAGATGGGGAAGCAGGATCCATAAGATTTAAAAATGGATTGGATATGACAGGAAACGAGGAGTCAGGAGAGCTTCCAGGCTGTGACCGGGGAGGACTGGTGTGGCGAGGTGGGAGCAGAATGGCATCCTTGACATAAATAGGAAAATCAAGAAGGGGCGGATTTTGGGAAAGATGAGCTCTGTGTTGGGCTTGCCAAGTTTGGGGTGCCTGTGATGCTTCAGGGGGACATCCCGGCAGGCAGCTGGACTGGAGATCGGGAAGGAGGCTGAGGCCTGTTTGGACAAAAGTGAGATAGGAGAGTGTTCGGGAGGAAAGGTGGTGAGCCGTGTCATGCTGAGAGATGGTAGGAAAGGGGAGGACTGAGACAAAATCATCAGATTTGATGATGGAGAGCCATTTTGTGTGGGGAGGAGGCTTGAGGGAGAGCATCCCAGGCCAGGGAAAGGCTACTGCTGGAGAGCTGCAGCCGGACTTCTCTGACTGAGGACCAGAAGAGAGCCAGGGTGGCTGTGCCCGGAGAAGGGTCCGGCCAGGCTGTGAGGGCAGTTGGAGCTTTACAAGGGAAACCGATTTGTGTGATTCTAGAGGCAAAAGAAAGCTGCTGGAGCTGGCCCTGGCATCGTGGTCAGATCTGCCCCTAAGGAAATCTCGGAGCTCTGGGAAGGCCTGGATCTGGGGGAGAGGTGGCGAAAGCCAAACTAAGAGGGTGCCCAGCTGTGTGAGTGAAGACCGGGGTCCAGGCTGGAAGTCGCCCGCCTGGAAACGGGGCTCGTGCCATCGAGGGAGCATTTGAGAAGGGGCTCTCTGGGCTTTGTGAAGGCTTTTTAAGTGAAGAGACTGCCCTCCCCAAAGAGCATTTGCCAGTTTTCTTTCATTGCCATTTAAATGTTCCAAGTTTAAATGTAGTGTAACCTTGACCATGGTGTGCCCCCACAATTTAACCATAGAACTTGCCCTTTTAGAGGGGCTAGAGCACGGAGAATGGACTTGAGATCTCACCGGCATAGGGAACTCTCCCTCAGCCAGGACTGGTCAGAGGTGGTATGTGAACCCAGGACTTCTGACTTTGAGGCCAGCTTTCTGATCTTTACCACCCTTCCTTTTGCTTTCTGTAGCTATTTTTTTCCTTTTGCATTGTCAACATGAAATAGATGAGATGTTGAGATTTGGGAGACTTTGTGATATGGAGCCAGAAAGACGTTGGCTTTGAACTCAGACCTGGGTTTGTGAGCAGGCCCTGCTACTTGGATGGTCCAATCTTCTCTGAGTCTTAAAGTCTAGACACATTCTAGAGTGGAGGCACATTCTAGAGCATCGTAGTATCAGTATCCATAAGCAAGTCTGGAACATTCAGTGCCTTTGGATACCCATTTTAATTTAACCACTAGTCTGGATTAAGAGCTATTAATTGACATCCAAGTGTGCATTTTAGTATTCAAATTGTGCTTCTGGGTGAAAAGCTTCTGGGGTTGCATTAAAACAGGAAACTCTTTCTAGAGGATCTTTAGGTCTGGCAGTTAGCCTCTTCAGCCCCTGTGAACACACTTTTCACTGATTGTTAGGAGCAGATGCTACACAGTCTCATTTGAGGTGGGCTAGTCTAGCTCCACAGAATTACAGATTTCAGGCAGTGTAGAGAACCCATGTAGACTGTGCCCCCCCTCCCCATTATAAATTTTACAAGCCTGCCCAGGGAGGTTATTATATGCGGCTCTATGCTGTCCATACGGTGAAAGAGGAGTGTACTAAGTTTGAGTGGATGGCCAGAAATCCTGAGGGACTTCCCTTCCCAGATTCATCCATTCATTTATTTAGATTTTTTGGGGACTAGGTGAAACCAGAGATTTTTTTGTCTCAGTTGCTACTTAATTTTAATTATTGAATGGATATGGTCTCAGTCAAACTGAGACCTATCAAAGACCTTACCTTAAAAAGGCCCAGATCTCCCACTACATCCATGACCTCCTCCTGCCATCCTGATCCACATCTGCCCACTGGGCCCAGCTGGCTCCGGAGGGCAGAGTGAGACTGGTGCCCTTGCCCAGCCCTCCCTCACTTAGATCCAGCTCACTTGCCTGTCCTGGCGTCACCTCTCTGAGGTCATGATTAACTTCAAGAACAAAGGGCAAACAGCAGTGTTGATACTGGTCAGCTGGTGGGTAACCCTGGACAAGGCCCTTAATCCATCTGTAAAATGAACTGGAGAAGGAAATGGCCAGCCCTTTCAGGATCTCTGCCAAGAAATCTCCCAGTGGTGCAACAAAGAGTCAGAAAGAAAAAAAGGTTGGCCTTGATACACATCAGGAGCCCTAAACCTCATATTCTTGGGGGACACTGAAGGGCCCAAGTTGGAAGAACCAAGAGGGGATGGTCCCTTGTGTGCCACTCTGCTAGGACGCCAGCAGGAGTGTTGGTTCTGGGAAGAGCATCAGCACATCAGTGAGCCGGGATGGGGAAGGGCCGGCCTCTGGAGTCAAGATTCTCTTTTGGGGCTTGCCTTAGATTGGATGGACCAAGGCTCCTTCCAGCTGGTCATTTCAGCCAGGATCTGTGTGACTGTGGGTTAGTCACTTCCTGTCCCTGGTCTTGAAGCTCATTCTTTATGAAAAGCATGAGCTGAGTTAAATATAATCGGATTTAGTAATTTGCCCCAGTCCCCCAGTAAGTAGCAGGGATGGGACCTTGGCCTGGGTCACCTGTTCACTGCTATTCCTCCCATCCTTTTACTTTCCTCTGATTCTTAGTGCTTAGTAGGATGTAGACTTAGTAAGGAACAAGGATCTGAAGGGCCTTAGAACCTTGACCAGTGAGGAGATGTGGCCTGGCCTGGTTCCGAGCCGTTTCCCTTAGAACAGTGTCTCCCTCCAGCAAATGGAGGAAGAGGAATTCCACACCTGTGAGCACTTAAGTAAGGGACTGAGAGATGAACGGTGAAACTCTCTTGTATAAAGCCCCTCTTGCATTTTTGGATTGTGCTGATTCTTGGTGTTTCCTTACTTGTCTTGAGCCAAATTCTGGCTTCCTGGGGCTTTGGCTGTCCGAGGCTACAAGAGTCACATAGAACAAGCTTAATCTCTCTCCCATGGAGTTTTCTAGGTGTTTGCAAACAGGATCATATTTCTCCCTAAGAAATTTAAAAAAAAATTTTCTTTATCCTTTTCAGATAAAACATCCCCCAATTCCTTCAGCTCTTCCTCACATGACAGTTTGACACTTCCCATTATCAGAAGCCTTTCTCCTGTGATAAACTGATTAAAAGATATAAATAGGCATATCTTTCTTTCTTCTTCTTCTTTTTTTTTTTTTTTTTT
>JAJPUD010032512.1:0-11879 GCA_023553655.1 Myrmecobius fasciatus
GCCTGGCTATTTCCTCCTCAGAAAGCTCTCCCCACTCTCGTGCATTATTTGTGCTTTCCCCCAATTCCCAATGGCTCTGGGGCTAGTGAGGGTTGTTCTAGATCCAGAGAGGTCTCATCTAAGAGTAGAAAGATGGGTCAGGATTCCTGGATTTTTTCCCCAGCCGTGATCCCCTCCCATGCCCCATCTTGCCCTGTCCTTATTCTGTATGTGGGTAAATGTATGTAGCCCTGGGCAAGCTATTTATTCCACCTCCCTGAGCCTTAGTTTTTTTTCATCTGTAAAAAAAGGAGATTGGACTAAATGATCTCCAAGATCCTTTTCAGTTCTAAATCTTGTGGTCCTTTGACTTGCAGTGTGTGTGAGATGGGGCAGTAGGCGTGGGGCTACCTGCTCTTTAACCCCTGAATGCCCATAAAGACCTTTGATGCAGCTGCTAGGCCGGGGTGGGGACCCTCAGCCCTTTTATCCTGAATTTCCAGGAGCTGGGTTGTTGGGGTGCTGGCTTAGTGGGATGGCTGATGAATCAAAGATTTGGCCCAGAGGTGTGGCCCTGCCCAGCCCAACTTCCTTCTCCCCAGCCAGCCTCGGCGCCACAGTCTCCCTTATACTGATGTCCTCAGGAGAGGCTGCAATTTCTAAGGCTGGGCTCCTCCCCGCTGAGGATGAAGGGCCAGAAACGGGGAGGGGGGTGTGATTGGGCCCCGGGAGCCTTGAATCCATACCCTGGGAAAGAATAGGGAGAAGGGTCTTCCTGACGGTGATTTTGGGGAGCTCTTGGGGATGACTGAACCTGAAAAATGGATGGGAGGTACAAATTGTTCTCTCCCCATTCCCCAAAACATCGTTGTCTGGATCCTGTTATAAGGGTCATGGGTTCCCTTGGGCCCTAAGACTGGAAAGCAATCTGGTACCCTGGACCTTAGATTCTTGTTTTCTCAGAGGAACCAAAAGTGTAACTAGAATGGGACAGCTGAGGCTTTGGTCCCAAGTACTGACATCTAAGGGGAGGGATGCCCTTCATCCCAACTGGTCTGGAGACTCCAAACCCTGCACCTAGAGCCTCTTAGTCCAGGCCCCCATAGGAGAGGAGTGGAAGGGAAAGGCATCCTTCTCCAAGGTCAAAGGAGGTCAAGAAAGCAGGGTCCATGTCAGTAGAAGCCAGGGGAGGAGGAACGTGGGACCAGCCACCCACCCTTTTCCTACCCATCAATGTACTTATGGTTCAAATGGCAGCTAGGTAGGCTTGGAATCAGAAAGCACTGAGTTTGACTCCTTTCTCAAACATTTATTAACGATGGGCAAGTGAGCATAATTCTCTGTCAGCCTCAATTTTCTCATCTATAAAGTTAGAGAAATAATAGTTGTTTAATAATAATAATAACTGTAAGGATTGAGTGAGATAACGTGAAATGCTATCTAAATGCTAGCTAGGATCCCTATCCTGATTGGTGATGATGATGATGATGATGATGATGATGATTGATGATGATTGATGATGATGATGATGATATCTCACCCAAGGTCTGCTTATATTCTCCAACTCTTGAAGGAGCACAGGCTCGACTCTTTGGGGAATTGTTCCCCCTGTCACCACCCAAACAAATTTGTCCCAAGTAACAAGTGTCCTGGGGCAGCTAGATGGGGGCAGTGGTTAGAGTACTGCCTGGGTTTGGAATCAGGGAGACTCCTTTTTATGAATTCAAATCCAGCCTCAGACAATTTCTATCTGTGTGACCCTGGACAGGTCACTTACTCCTGTTTGCCTCAATTTCCTCATTTGTAAAAATGAGCTGGAGAGGGAAATGGCAAACACTGTAGTATCTTTGCCAAGAAAACCCCAAATGGGGTTGTTGGACACGATTGAAATGACTCAATAACAACCTAAGATTCCTAGTTACAGCTCTGAACTTAACTACACATGGATGAAATGCCTCCCGTGTCCTCGGGGCTCGAAGGCCCCTTGGTGCCCCTATGTGGAGGATGTGCGTGGGGAGGATGGGGCATAGCCCCTCCCAGCCCCCTGCTCTTGCCAATCTTGCCAAGAATCGGGTGGAAAGAGAGAGGGGATTTGTTTCTTGACGGGTTTAGGGGCAGGGATTGTCCAGCTTGGGGCTTGGAAAGTCAGGGTTGGACAGTCCTGTGCTTCTATCTCCAATTTTTTTTGTCCCTCTCCTAAAGACCGGCCCCTTCCCTGTCCTGTATCTTACAGAACTGAAGGCTACGGGCACTGCTCATTTCTTCAACTTCCTGCTGAACACGACAGATTATCGGATCCTGCTAAAGGATGAAGACCACGACCGGATGTATGTGGGCAGCAAGGATTACATCCTGTCCTTGGATCTCCATGACATCAACAGAGAGCCCCTCATCGTAAGAACAGGGCAGGGTGGGGCAGGGGGAGGGGGAGACAGCATCAGGATTACCTGAGACAGGCCTTCTAAACCCCCTCCCCCCAAAATGCCTAGAAAGCACACACACACTGAAGTCCTTTTAGCCTGAGAGTAGATAGACAGCTGGGTAAAGACACATATATACATATATATATATATATATGTCTTTATATTCTTTTATTTATATTTATTTATATTTTATTTATTCATAATAATAACATTGATATAATATAGTCAATATTTATATATTCACATATTCATATTAATATATAAAACTAATACAATATATTATAAGTTATATATTTATATATCAATAATGTAAATGATATAGCAGCATCTTGAGAGGTCGGTTGGGGGTCTCTGAATTGGGCTTGGGGTGAATGAGAGTTTTAGATTCTGACTTTTGCTCTCCCCTGTTGCCGGCAGATCCATTGGGCGGCCTCCCCTCAGAGGATCGAGGAGTGTGTGCTCTCGGGGAAGAACAGCAATGTAAGTGTCTGGGTGACCGGGAGGGGAGGGAGATCATCACCCCTGAATCTCAGCCGCCAAACTCCCCGCCCCCTAATTTCATATTCTTTGATCCTCAACAGCACAGCCCCTTACACCTTAACCCCCCCCCCGGGGTCTTTTTTTTAACCCCCCCCCCCCGCCCCGACTAGTCATTCATTTACTATCTGATACCTGAACGCTTGTTTTGGAAGCAAGGAACCCTCAAGAACTGCCTCTGCCTCTGAGCTTGTGCCTTCCCTTAGACCAAGGGGCAGGAGGCAGCTGTGACCCTCCCCCCTCCCAGGAATCATTTCTGTACCTCCTTTTGGCCCCCCACTCACCAAACAGCCCCAGAGCCAGTGGGTCTGGCCGGGAGTCCTGGCTTCATACCCTGATTGTTCCTCACTCCTCTTTGAGCAATCCCTTTCGCCTCCCTGGGACTCAGTTTCCCCTTCTGTAAAACGAGCATATTAGACGAGATTTCTGAGATCCGTTCCGGCCCTAATGTCCTGGGAGTAAGCAGGGAGGAGCCAGAAGGAGGGTCAGGGAGGGGGATTTGCAGGATTCTCTCGCTCTTCTCTCTGACCAGGGGGAATGTGGGAACTTCATACGACTCATCCAGCCCTGGAATCGGACGCATCTGTATGTGTGTGGGACAGGTGCCTACAACCCCGTGTGTACTTATGTCAATCGAGGGCGCAAAGCACAGGTACAGCCCAGGGTCCGAACCCCCAGCCTCTGACTCCTGATTCTTGAATCCTGACCCCCAAAACTTAGACCCCTCAATATCTTTTCCTTGGCCCTTTGTCCCCCTCCCACTCTCCCAAGTATGGCCCCCAGAACTCCCCGGACCCCGTGAATCCTAGCCTGGCTCCGCCCTTGTGAGGCATCTGGGTTTGTGCCAGAGCTGGGTGAGGGCCTGCCCATGTCCTAACTCCTCCCCCATGACTGCCAGGGAGGTCTCTGGGGGCCCAGACTCTAGGGACTGTTCAAGCTGCGTCTGTGCCAGCCCAGGGGCCAGGTGGCCCTGCCTCAGACCTTGGAGGAGAGGGACCCAGTAGCCCCTGAGACAGAAAGGGCTCAGGGGGTATGGGCAGTGAATGGTAGGTTCTGGGGGCCTCCAGCTGGCTGGGGGGAGGGGATATCGGACTGACCGTGCCTCAGTTTCCCCGTGTGAGCAATCTCACCCCCCACATTAGGGGGTGGATGAAGACATTTCTTTAAAACAAGCACTTCCTTTGGCTGCAGACGAGCTCATCAGTTCTCATGTCAGTATGAGGGGGCTTGGGGGCGAGGGAACCCTGGGATGCTCCTCCCCTCCCCCATCACCTGCCATTTTTGTCTCTCCTCACCCTCCTGCTTCTGCTTTCTCTCATCTCCATCTGGGCTTTGGGCGGGCCCACGGCCCCTGTTTGTCGTGGGCTTCCCGGTCCCGGGGACCCCCGCGTGCCCTCTGGTGGGATTGTGTGAGGCTGGTTGTTTGGTGCTGGGCCGGCGCGCGTGGAGAGCTCGGGGACTGCGTGGAGTGTGCGTGTGCCGAGCCACTGTGTGTGGGGGCGAGTGAGTGTGTGCGCGTGTGGCCGCGCTCCAGGCTGCCCGCAGCCGCCCTCCCGCCCCGGGGCTAACCCGACTCTGTCCTTCTCCTCAGGCCGTGGAGCTGACACACACCCTTCAGGCCAGAGGCCGGGGCAGCAGAGCCACGGATGCCGCCGCTGTCAGCCCGACTGTGGCCGCCCAGCACCAGGTGGGACCCAGGCCTCAGCCTCCCCGGCCCCCGCGCCCTGACTCCCTCCCCCCAGAGCTGCGGAGAGCCCGCCGGAGCTCCTCAGCCCCGGAGGGGACCCTGGATGTCTTTCTCCTGTCCCCTTCCTCCCCATCTTTCCCCCCGGCCCCTCAGCCGGGAGTCCTGAGCCAGCTGTCCCAGGGTGTGATCCCGGGGCCCCCGGGGCCCAAGGCTCCACCTGGAGGGAACGGACCCCCCTTCTTCCAAGCCCCGGGCAGAGATGGACAGGCTCACAGCGGCATCACCGGAGCCCACATGGAGGCCATTGTAGGCTGCACCCCCCCACACTCCCCCGAGCTTGTACTCCCTGACATGCAGGCAGCCACACAACACACACACACACACTCACACTCACACACACACTCACACCCCCCAGAGTCCCCGCTCCCTTACACACAGACACCCCACAGCGCACCCCCAGCAGCGCGTGTCCTGCCTCCGGGGGTGCCCAGGACGTGCGCCCCGGCTGTCTGCAGCCAGAGCCGGCTTGGCGCTGGGGAGAGCCCTGGGCGCGCTGTGGGCAGGTGAGAGCGTGCTTGTGCGTGTGCCGTGTGGTGCTGGTGGAGTGCAGGTGTGTGGAAGCGCCCGGCTGGGTGAGTGAGGGCTGCGTGTGGAGGGGCAGGGGCCCGGTTGTGCGTGCAGGGCTGGCTGGGAGGGTCCCACGTGTGTTTTCCCATCACCATCCATGGCGCCTGCTCTCCGCTCCTGTACCCCCGCTCCTCTGTTGCCGCAGTCCCCTCCCCTCCCTGCCTTCCCTGCCCCACCATGTGCACCCCACTCCCGCCCCTGCCAGGCTGGGTCCGTGGCATACACCCCCCCATCTGCCTTGTCTTACTGGGGCTCACCCCCCCATCCTGGGGCAATCCCAGGGTTCTGAGAGCTGTAGAGGCTGAGCTGGGCTGCACTGGGCCTGACCTCCAGGGTCTCCTTCCTGGGCCTGACCTCTGGGGGGGGTCTCCTTCCTGGGCCACACTGGCCCTGACCTCCGGGGGTCTCCTTCCTGGGCCGCACCAGCTGGTCTGGGACTAATGTAAGCCAGGGTGGGCAGGCCCTTGGGGGAAGGTGAGGGGTTGGGACCCTTCTCAGGGTGCCTCCCCCAGCCCAGAGCCCTCCTGAAAGGCAGGAACCCACGGGGCTGGGAGTTTCTAAGAGAGCCTAGCTAGGTCCTCCTGCCCCCTTGCTTTGGAGACAGGCGTGAAGCAACTGGTAGGGTCACCCACCACCACGCGGAGGCGTCTCGGCCCAGAAGGCATTGGCTAGGCCGGACTCCCTGTTTGGGGGCCCTGAGGCCCGGGGTCACGAGGGACGAGTCAGGCCGGCTCTCAGGGGAGGCTGGTGCCAGCCAGGACTGGAAAATCCGACAGCCCGCTTTCTCTCCGGCTTGGGGGTTCCCTGAGGACTCTGTGGGTGCAGATCTGCCGCCCTCACTGTCTGCTCCAGACTGATCTTGTTCTCTGTCCTGTGGGGGCACTGCTGGCACTTTCTTGAACCTCACCACTCCAGCAGTGCCCCCCCAAAAGGCGCCTCCCTCTGGGCCTGGAATCCATTTCCCAAAGTCCCACTCGCTGTGCCTGTGACAACATCCTCCCCATCCATCCAGCATGGACCTCCCCTGGGCAACTAGCCTTCCAGTATTGGGGGCACTGGGCCGTGGGCAGATGGGGCAAAATCTGTTCCGGCTCAGGGACAGGGAGTCTCTCCCAGGGGCATCGAAGAGAGCTGTGGACTTGTAGCCTGGGGGCCTGATTCATAGGATTCTAGGTCATCTTGGGCAAGACACTTTTTCTGGGCCTCAGTGTTCCTCATCTGTAAAATGGGGATAACACTTTCAGAGCTTTGTCGGGAATTACCATCCTTTCTTATGGTTCCATTTTCTCACGAGACCTTTGATGGAGGGAAAGTGTGTTGGGGGGGTGTGTGTGGAATATCTTCCCATTCTCTTAACCATCTGAATCCCCATCTCTCCCTGGCAGGATTATATATTCTACTTGGAGCCGGAGAAACTGGAATCAGGAAAAGGCAAATGTCCTTATGATCCCAAAGTGGACAGCGTCTCTGCCCTGATCAGTGAGTGTCCTCTCCTCCCGGGGAGAGGGGCCTGGGTCCCAATGAGTTCCCAGATCCTCCCTCGCTTACGCTGGCTTTCCACTGAGATCAGAAAGTTGGGGAGGCTCAGACACTTAATATTCCCTAGCTGTGTGAGCCTGGGCAAGTCACTTAACCTCAATGGCCTCAGCAAAAAGCAAAAAAGAAAAAAAAAAAAGAAAGAAAGAAAGAAAAAAGAAAAAAAAGAAAATCGGGGAGGATTTCAAAGAAACCCTGAGCTGGGTTCTAATGGCGAGCAGGACCAGGAGAGGCTGAGGGAGGGAGTGGGAGAGGAGCTGTATGCAAAAGTTCCAGTTTGGAAGGGGCTTCCAATGATGTTCTGATGTCTGATGACATAAGTAGGCAGCATTGGGGGAAGCTGCCGGGTAGCATCCTCTCCAGTGCAGTGGAAGGAGTTCTGGATTAGGAGTCCGAGGTCTTGAGTTCAAGTCTTAGACAGAGGTTAAGTGACTACTTAATCTCACTTTAGTTTACAGTTTGGGTTTTCTTTGTAATCCATAAGATGACTTTCTGAAATCCCTTCTAGCCCTAATTCTTTGACTTTAGATGCCAAAGATCCTTGCAAGCTCTCCATCTGTGTTCCTGTGCCCAAGGTTCCAATCCTGTTTCATACTGGCTGTCTGATCTTGAGCAAGTCAGTTCCCCTCTGAAATGGAATTTCTTTATGTGTTAGAGGATTGGCTTACATGACCTTCTGGCTCCAAATTCTATGATTTCCCATGGTTTGAGACACTTGGGACGAGGAATAGTGTTTCCACACTAAAACCCCACTCTGTCTAGGAAGCCTCTCCTGATCCCCCTTAAAGCCTAGCGACTTCCCTGTTCTTTGTCTGTAGTTTCTCCCGTCTCCATTTCCTTAGTATGTGATCGTTTGCAAGTTTTCTCTCTCATTAAAGTGTGAATTGCCCCTCTTTGACTCTCTAGCACTCAGCAGACTATCTGGCACACAGTAGGTGCTTCATACATGCTGACTCCCTGGGCAATTGCTAAGTGACCTCCCTCCCAAGGTCCATCTGTCTGAGCACCCCCATCCAGACCAGCCTGCCCATGACCACCCCCCCTTCAGGTTGGCATCAGCTCCCAGGCTGTGTCCTGCCAGGCTTTATTCATTTGGGAACAGCTGTTCGGCCCAGTGCCCATAGGAGAAGCCTGAGAAAGCCCAGGGTGAGGGCAGCTGCCCCCTTCCTGGAGCCTCCCCCTGGGCAGCCTGGGAGGTGGCCACTGCCAGGCAGTACCAGGAACTAATAGGCCAATTTGTTCATTCAGCAAGTATTTACTAAATGTCTATGGTGAGCCAAGGAGAGCAGGCAGCATGCACAGGCAAAAGCGAAGGGGTCCCTGCCTTCAGAGGGTTTACCTCCTGGGAAGGGGCACGCAGCATGGCCACAGGTGATGTTTGACCTTCGTTCTCGAAGGTCATCAGGGAGGTGATGCTGTGACGTGCAAGCGAATTGGACTGAAGTGAGGGAGGGCTGCCTCATTTTCCCCTCCAGAGCCATCTGGGTCCAGTGGCCAGATGTAGATCAGAATGACTGGAGATGGCCCTGGATGAAATAAATACCCTAAACAAATGTCCTTGTGATTGGGACCAGGAGGGAGGAGGCCGGGGTCCCATCCTCCTGGACCCCAAATAGAGATTTCTAAAGTTCCTTCACCCTAGAATCCCGGGGTTCTGGGCCTTCTCTGGGAGCCTCAGCACCCTCCCCTTAGGCAGCCTCAGCCCACAAGTCCCTGCGGAGGAGCTGGTTTGGACCTTCCAGGCTGGGGCAGGGGGAAGCTCGGGGGGTCAGGAGCAGCGGGCTCCCCGACTGGCTCTCCAAGGGGCCTGGACACGAGTCACCCACAAAGGCCCTTTCTCCGCAGACGAAGAATTATATGCTGGCGTGTACATCGATTTCATGGGCACAGACGCAGCCATCTTCCGGACCCTGGGCAAACAGACGGCCATGAGGACGGACCAGTATAACTCCCGCTGGCTCAATGGTGAGATGCGGGGCCTTCTGCAGTGGGCACGAGGGCCTGGGTGGCCGTGGTACGGGGGGCGAAGCCAGGGTTC
The DNA here is from genome assembly GCA_023553655.1 of Myrmecobius fasciatus. Taxonomy (NCBI): domain Eukaryota; kingdom Metazoa; phylum Chordata; class Mammalia; order Dasyuromorphia; family Myrmecobiidae; genus Myrmecobius; species Myrmecobius fasciatus. The sequence goes on from JAJPUD010032512.1 coordinate 8,828, forward strand.
TGCCTGGCTGTCTCAGACTGACACCCCCCCTGCCCCGGCCGTCGCAGATCCTTCGTTCGTACACGCGCAGCTCATCCCGGACAGCGCCGAGCGGAATGACGACAAGCTCTACTTCTTCTTCCGAGAGAAGTCCACCGAGGCCCCCCAGAGCCCGGCCGTCTACGCCCGCATTGGCCGCATCTGCCTGGTAGGCACCGGGGGGAGCCTGGAAGCCTCCTTACATTGTGTGTGGGCTCTTTGGGGGTCCAGACCCCCCTGTCTCTCACTCACTAACTGGGAGGTTTGGAGACTGGGGGGCCGCTGCCCAGACAGATTAGGGGGTGACTCTGGGGGGCGGTTTGTGCCCACAGAATGATGATGGGGGTCACTGCTGCTTGGTAAACAAATGGAGCACCTTCCTGAAGGCGCGACTCATCTGCTCTGTTCCTGGCCCCGATGGCATCGAGACCCACTTTGATGAGCTGCGTGAGTGCCCGTGCAGGGGGTGGGGAGGGGCGCCCCAACAGCCTGGCCCCTCCGAGGGGTTCCCAGGAGTCATCTCCACGACCCTCTGTTTTTTCCTGCACAGAGGACGTGTTTGTGCAGCAAACCCAGGACGTGAAAAACCCCGTCATCTATGCCGTCTTCACGTCGTCAGGGTGAGGGACACGGCGGCTGGGGCTCGGGTCTGGGGGGCGGGGGTGAGCCGGGGAGGAGCCCCCCACCAGCTCCACCTCTCCCCCCTCCAGCTCCGTGTTCAGGGGCTCTGCAGTCTGCGTGTACTCCATGGCTGATATCCGGATGGTCTTCAATGGACCCTTTGCCCACAAGGAGGGGCCCAACTACCAGTGGATGCCTTTTACGGGCAAGATGCCCTATCCTCGCCCTGGCACTGTGAGTGTGTGTGTCGTACACGAGGGGCACCTCCCTTACCCCCATGCCCACTCCCACCTGTGGGGGAGCTGTCGGGGAGGGGGCTTCTTCTGCCCCAGCCCCTTCTGAGTCCCGGATCCCCTTTCTTGCGGCCCCAAGGTTGGGGCCTTCCCTCCTCAGCATTGTGCAGGTTCCGGGGAGGAATCTCACTGCTGGGACCCTGGGGAATCCCAGGGGGTGTACAGGGCAGGGGGGGGCAGGGCCCCGGGCGCCTCGCCCTTAACTGGCCCTGTGTCTGGCGACTCCAGTGTCCAGGGGGGACCTTCACGCCGTCCATGAAATCGACCAAGGATTACCCGGATGAGGTCATCAACTTCATGCGCACCCACCCGCTGATGTTCAACGCCGTGTACCCCCTGCAGCGGCGGCCCCTGGTAGTCAGGACCAACACCCGCTACCGCTTCACCACCATCGCCGTGGACCAGGTGGACGCGGCCGACGGGCGCTATGAGGTGCTTTTCCTGGGCACAGGTACCCACCGCCACACCCACCAGCACCCTCCCGTCACACTGGGCCGCCCTGGGGAGGGGGAGGGAGTCTCTCCTCCAAGCTCTGTCCCCTGAGGAGGGGACCCCGCCGCCGCCACTTTCCCTTCTCTTTGAGGGGGAAAATAGGAGTCCAGAGGGGATGGGGCGCCCCTGGGGGAGGGGTAGCCCCCAGGGCCGGCCTCCCACCACAGCTCTCCTGTCTTCCCCTAAGGGTTGGAAGTACAGAGGGAAAGTCCTTCCCAGCCCCCCACCCCCCGCCCCACCTAGTGATCCATAAACCAGGGCTCTGGAGCTACCCCCCCCCGGCCGTGGGAAAGGGAGGGGGCACCCCCAATTCCTGGCAGACTCCCCTGCAGAGCAGCTGCTGTGTCTGCTTGGCAAAGGGGCCCGGCGCCAACTAGTAGTAGGCAGGGCCCGCCATGTGCAAACACCCACAAACCCACACGTGCACCTGTGTATTATATACGTTCACGGCAGCAGCCGTGTCTCCCACATCAGGCCTGGGGTCATCCAGCCCTTTAATAACTGTCTGCAAGTCCCCCTGCGGGCATGGTCGTCCCCACTGTACAGATAAGGAGACTGAGGCTGGGAGCGTACAAGGTCATAAATTCAGAGCTGGAGTAGTCGCCCCTTGGTTATTTAGACCTGGCCAAAGTCCCCCGGCTAGTGCCCATCCTCGCCCTTGCACACAGCACACACACACACCCCGCGAATGGGGCTGTGCTCGGGAGCAGGGGAGGTGGCGATCATTTACTAAATGCCTGCAAAGCCCTTGGCAGATAGGAGCTCCCTTAAGGGGCCTAAAACTTGGGAGCTGAGCACCCCATTGTAAGGCTGGGGAAACTGAGGCAGACAGATTGAAATGGTTAGTGTTTGAATTCAAGTCTTCCAACTGCAGGTGTAGTGCTCTATGCAGTGCATCCCTCCCCGTGTGTGTGTGTGTGTGTGTGTGTGTGTGTGTGTGTATCTCTACATAATGTGTATATAAAATATACATGTGTATATATAGAAACATGCATGTATATATAACACAAATGTGTGTATGTATGTTGTATATATATGGATTGTGTATATATAAAATTATGCATGTGTACATATATACATATGTCTATAGATGTATGTATATATTCTATCTATATAAAGTGTGTGTATATATGAATTAGATGTGTGTATATATATGAAAATAAAGCATGTGAGTGTATATGTATAAAGATAGGTGTGCATGTATACAAATATGTGTGTATATGTGTCCATATTGTGCACACACGTGTCCCTGCCCATCTCTGCAGACGCGTGCACACATGCGTACTGTGCATTGGGTGAGGGGCCAAGGAAGATCTACTTTCCTGTGTATGTTCTCTAATGGCTTCTAGGTGGTGTGACTTCTAGAGTTCTAGATTCTGCTGCCTTTGGGGTCTACCTCTGGTCCAAAGCTGGGAACAAGCCCAGCAGCTCCGCTGTCTCCCTAGTTCCCTCCCTCCAGGGTCCTGGGGACCCTCTGCCTTTCTATTTCCCCAATCCTGAGTTCTCACTTCCCAGTCTAGTGCAGGATCAGACCCCCCCAGACTAGAATGTGGAATAGAAGCCAGGAACCCCTCCCCTCTGTAGCCTCTCCCCCCACCCCGCCTCCATCCCTCACCTGCTAAAGGACC
>JAJPUD010032513.1:0-11878 GCA_023553655.1 Myrmecobius fasciatus
TTAGAACAGAGAATGATGGAGGTGGAAGGGGCCTTAGAACAGAGAATGATGGAGGTGGAAGGGGCCTTAGAACAGAGAATGTTGGAGGTGGAAGGGGCCTTAGAACAGAGAATGTTGGAGGTAGAAGGGACCTTAGAACAGAGAATATTGGAGGTGAAAAGGACTTTAGAACAGAGAATATTGGAGGTGAAAAGGACTTTAGAACAGAGAATATTGGAGGTGGAAGGGGCCTTAGAACAGAGAATGTTGGAAGTGGAAGGGGCCTTAGAACAGAGAATGATGGAGGTGGAAGGGACCTTAGAACAGAGCAAGTCAGAGCTGGGGAGAATCTTAGTCTGATTCTTCAGTTCCAGGATGGGGAAAGCTCTGAGAGGCTGGCACATAGTGAGCTGAGGACACTTGGGACCGATCACTGCCATCCCATCACATGGGGCTTTCTTCCCGCCTCCCCAGGTGTTCCCCCGGAAGCTGGGAAGCTCAGCCTTGGCGATGGGAGCTGCCCCAGAAGGGCAGTCGGTGGGGTAGGAGGGCGTATTTCCAGACAAGGGGCATGATCCAGACTGGGGCAGAGGGGAGAGGGCCACTCCCTCAGAGCTTCTCCAGGTAGGAGCCTGGCACGAAGCCCTTCTGCCCGTTCCTCTCAACTGTCCACCAGCCGTCCTCCCCCTCCAGGAGGACGGTCAGGATGTCTCCCGCGGTGATGTCCAGCTCATCGGCGTTCTGGAAAAGAATCGTGGGAGTTTTTTGAGTCAGCGGGGACCTCAGAAGAGCCCGCCTCCCAGGCCCATGGGGGAACCTATCACCTTAAGGGTTTCATGCAGGGGGGAGCTCACTACCTGATCTTTCCACTTGTGGACAGGCCTGTTTGTGGGCAGCTTTTGCTTTTATGGAGCTGAGTTAGATTAGATTGTGACCCCCCCCCATCCTCCCCCCTGCACAAGCTCCATCCAGTTCTGCCCTCGGGGGTCAACCTCATGCTGCCTTTCAATGATTGGAAGACATTCTCACTCAGCCTCTTTTCTCCTGAGCCTCCCCTCTGCAGCCTCCCCTCCTCACCAAGGTGCTCTGGCAAGCTAATTTATGTTAGGGGAATAACAGGGAAAGCACCTACTATGTGTCAGGCACTGTGCCGAGGGCTTTGCTGATAGTGTCATCTGATCCTCACAACCACCCTGGGAGGTGGCTGCTCTCATTGTCCCCATTTTACAGATGAGGAAACTGAGACCTGCCCTGGTACCCACCTGGGCCGTATAGTCATAGAGCACTCTGTAGTCAGGGGCCGAGGCTTCTGGGGCTAATCTGGTCTGCATGATGTCTGCGTAGACAATGTCGTTGGTCTTCAGAGGGTCCGAGATGAGACCTGCCCAAGGGGAAGGGGAGATTCCTTGGTGTTTCCTGGTCAACCCAGGAACCCCCTGAGGAGGTCTCTCCCCCCCTCCCCCTCTTTCTCCCTCCTCTGTCTTTCCCTCTCCTCCTTCCCTTCTCCCTCTTTCTCCCCTCCTCCCTCTCTCTCTCCTCCCCCCATTGGTCTTTCCCTCTCTCTCCTGCCCCACTCTCTCCCTCTCTTCCTCCCTCCTCTTTCTCTCTCCTCCCTTTTGTCTTTCTCCCTCCCCCCTCCTTCCCTCCTTTATCCCTTCCTTCTTCCCTGTCTCTCCCTCTCTCTCTCTCTCTCCCCCCTCTTTCTCCCTCCTATGTCTTTCTCTCCTTCCTCCCTCCCCCTCCCTCCTCCCTCCTTCCCTCTCTCTCCCTCCCCCCATTGGTCTTTTCCTTTCTCTCCAGCCCCACTCTCTCCCCTCCCTCCCTCCCTCCCTGCTCTCTCTACCCCCCTCTGTCGCTCTCTTTGTCTCTCCCTCTCCACCTCCCTCACGCCTCCCTTGGCTTCCCCCAGCCCCGCAGGGGAGTATGGGGGCCTGTCCGGGATGGGACGGCTCCCATGCCCTTCTCCCTGCCAGGTCCGGGCAGCCCAGGGAAGGGCCTCAGCTGCCCTGCTTCCCTCCCATTCATTCTCCTAAATTCAACTCGGGAAAACCTCCCCAGCTGCTCCCTGGGGCACCACCAGGCCCAGAATCTCGGGGTCCTCGAGCAAGCATTATGGGGAAGGCCCAGAAGCAGGGGTGGGACTCAAGGGTCCTGGGGCTCGGGCCTCATCACACGGGCTGAGTGACCCTGGCTTTCCCTTGAATCCTGACTCCAGGTGCCTTCCCTGTAAAGAAGGAGCCGGGCTGGGTGACCCTCCAGCTGGCTCCGTGATTCCCTCATGGTCCTCCTCCTGGGAGCACCACCCCAAGGACCTGGGGCCCACACACTCTCTTTCTGGCCCCCTTTCATCCCCAAAGGAAGGCCTGGTTACCTGCGGGAGGGGCGGAGGGGACAACGTTCTCAGGGGTGTTCTTGGAGCTCCCGTGTAACAGTCCTGAGAACCTGTAGGGTCAGAAGGAAAGAAAGCTGGGTTCCTTCTCAAACACCCCCATTCCCCACTGGCTTCCTAACAACAGACCTGCGAGCTGGGGAGTGTAAGTGTCATCACACCCATTTTACAGATGCAGAACAGAGGGAGAGAGGAACAGAGCTAAGAAGCCTCAGAGCTGGGGCTCCAATCCCGCTCTTCTGTCTCTAAGCCTCCTGAGGATACCCTGCCTGGGAAGGTAACCCATGGGGCTACAGAGGTTCTATAGGGTCATTGTGGTCAGAAGCCCCGAGTTCTAGTCTCAGCTCCACCACTCTATGATACTGGACAATTTACTGGGTTCCTTCGGGCCTTGGCTTTCTTTGTCATTAAGATGTGAGGGTTGGATCAAGGGATTGAGCCATCAATCAATAAGCATTTATTAAGCACCTACTGTGTTCCAGGCACTGTGCTAAGAGCTAGGGATACAAAAAGAGGCAAAACTCAGACAATATACAAACAAATAGATACAAAGCAAGCTATATACAAAAGAAATCGGAAATAATTAATAGAAGGCAGTAGAATTAAGAGGAGTTGGGGAAGGTTTCTTTGAGAAGATGGACCTTACAGGAAGCTGGGGAGTTCAATAGATAGAGTCTCCAGGCTGTCCTACTAGGGAGTTACTAGTGGAGTTTAAAATGTTTAAATAAAGCATTATTTATTTTATTTTTTATAATTAAGCATTATTTAATGTGTATTGGAAAACACAAAAATCATTTGCGGCCAAATCTGGCCCGAGGGCTCTTGTTTGCTGACCACTAGGCTAGAATGACCTCGTGTCTTGGAGCTTGGCCATTCTAGCTCTATGAAAATGGCTGGTCTGAAGGATGGGAAGATCCTCAGCTTCCTGGCCCCCGGCCCACCGTCCTCCCCGGACCCCATGGGCAGAGATTCCTCCTGCGGCCCCTCCTCCCACCGTGCGTCCAGATGTGACCCCCACAATTCAGCCCCCAAAGTCCCACAAAACGGGGAAGTCCCTCAAGTGTTTCACCTCCCCCCAGGTGATTTTCCTCAGTCCCCATAGCTTAGGTCTTCCCTGAAGTGCCCAACCACTGTCCCACCTCACAAGCCCTGACCCTATCACAGGCTTCTCGCGCTGGAAGGGACCCCAAAGGTCCCCAGGTTCAGCCTGGGCATCCCAGACCAGGGCTCATCCAGCCCACGTTTGAATACTTCAGTTGACGAGGCGCTCACTATCTACCGGAGCACAACTGTGATTGTCAGAAAGATCCTCCTTTTCCAAAGGCAAACTTCCCCCGAACTTCCTGTCTCTGTTCCCTGTTTTTTCCTCTGGTTCTCCGGCCTGGTCCTCCCAGCACTGGGAGGTGCTTCTCACAGCTCCCTTCTCCAAGCCAAACACTGGGGACTGGAGATCTCTCCCCCTAAACACTGAGGGCTGGAGGTCTCCCCCCCAAAAAAACACTGAGGGCTGGAGGTCTCCCCCCAAACACACTGAGGGCTGGAGGTCTCTTCCCCCAATGACTTCTCTTCTCTGAACGCATTTGGGCACCTCCATGCCCAGAACTGAAGGCAGCACTCTGGATGTGACCCGACCCGGGGCATTGTCACTTCTGGCTCTCTTAAAGCAGAGTCCTAGGTTCAGATCAGGGTTTGGGGGCCCGCCTCTTTTATTGATTCTCATTGAGCTTGCTGTCCACTAAGACCCCTGGATCTTTTCCATATAAACTCTCAACTGGCTGCTCCCATCCTGTCCTCAGTGCAGTTGATTTTCACTCCTGCTCCCCTCTTAACTGATGGATTGGAGGTGAACCCCATTTTATTTGGGGGAACTCAATGTCCCAAAAGACTAGAACTGTGGGAGTGAGATTTAGTGGCCATCTTTCATTGCCAGGTCGGGTCCTCACCGTCTCCCCTTCCCCACCCCCATCCTCTAGCCCCCTCCTGAGGACAGGAGTGAGCTCCCTCCCCATTTATGCTGTTAAAAAGTGCACTGGATAGAGCTGTGAGCTGGAGAAAGACCCGAGTTCAAATTCAACCTCAGAGCCTTAGGAGCTGTGTGATCCTGGGCAAGTCACTTTACTGTGTGCTGTCTGCCTCACTTTCCTCACCTGTAAAATGGGGCAATAATAGACCTGCCTGCCAGCATTGTTGTAAATGAAGCATTATTTGTGAAGTGCTTTCTTTATACCAGGCACATAGTAGGTGCTATATATCATTAATTGATGTTGAGCCTCCCCTCACAGGAAATAAAGGCTGGGTGACCATTTATCAGGTTCCAGGTAGGGGAAAGATGGGATTGAGGATTTCTAAGGTCTTTCTAAATCTGGATGAAGGGGGGCCTTCAGAGGGGGACTGCAGATGGGGGGAAGGGGCGGCAGCCTCTGGGAGCGGGAGGGAGCTTAGGCCGGTGAGAGGAGAGTCACAGCTGATGGGGGGGATGGGAGAGGGGCCGTGAGCTTCCCCTCCCCCAGACAAGCAGCACCTCCCCCTAGGAAACCCTTGAGCAGCTTCCATTGCCTGGGGTGCTTTGAAGTTTAGAGCCCCCAGTCCTAGGGAAAGGGGGAGGGGAGGTTTATTCCTGCAGAGGATAGAGTCCCCGGGGAGCAGGGTTCAAATCCAGACTCTGCTAGATGGCTGGCCCAGTGATCTTGCACATGTCACTCCCACCTGGACTAAGTGACCCAAGCTCCCTTCCCTTGCTAGCTCTGGGCCTTGGATTGACGGGGGGAGAAGGTGGAGCCTTGAGAGTCTTACGGACTGGCCCGGCCAGGGCTTCTGCCGCCAAAACCACAGTGCCCTTCTTCTTGCCCCTCCATGCCTCCCTGCCTGGGGGGTGGGCATTGCCCTTTGGAAAAGCCCCCAGGGGCTGATTATGGGAGAAAGCTCTGTCTCCTGGGAGGGGGGGGTCCTGGACACTTCCTGGGTCTCACACTGACCCCGTGGTGGGGGTGGGAAGGCAGAGCCCCTCCCTGCCCCAACAGCCCTGAGGTCAGGGGACCCACAATATCCAGAGTCCTCTTGCTCTGCCTCTGTCTACCTGAAATCGCCCCCAGGTTAACCTCCAAAGGGCAGGAGGAGTCAGCGGGAGAAGGGGGGGTTTCAGAGGCCCCGGGTTCAAATCTAGCCCGTCACCGTCACCTCGTGGGACGGGTGGCCAGCCGCTTTTACTGCTCTCAGCCTCGGTTGTCCCACGGGGGAGGAAATGAGGGCATCGGACCCCCCAGGCTCGGGGGTCTCGAGCTGGGATTTCCCTTCCTGCTGTGGTTGGCCTTTTAGTGAGGGGGGACCCCGAGCCCCAATCCTGGAGGCCCCCCTCTGCCAGTATCCCCCTCCATCCCTCCAGGCCAGCCCTCAGGCCCGGGGCAGCTCATTGCAGGGCAAAATGGGAAGGAAGGGAAGGTCTAGAGGAAGGACACCCTAATCTCAGGGGTCCCCCTAACTTTGTATCTAGACACGGTCGCCATTAGATGCAAGCTCCTCGAGGGCCCGATTCTGACTGCATCACGTGTGACTCAGTCAGTGCTGGCTGGGGAGGGAGTGACGTCATATCCTCCCCGGGGTCCCGACTGCCCCCTGCTGGAAAGCCTGAGGGCTCCAGAGAGGGGCCCTTGGGGGGGGGTCCTCTTTATTTTTCAGCTGCAGTTCTCCTGGGAAGTGCGCCCTCTAGCGTCGGAGGGTTTACAAGCACTTCCTTATCCCCCCAGGTGAGGTGGACAGTACCAGTACGGGGAGCCTCAACTGAGAGGAGAGACTTGGGGGGTGAATGGGAGGCTGCGATGGAGACCCCTGGACCGGCACGGGGACAAGCCTGCGGGACGTTCTAGGAGCTGGGGGAAGGGATAGCGGACGGGGTGGGGGAGGGGCTTCTGGGGTCTGACGTCGGGAAGCACGATGGTCCTTATGACGTCAGCCCGTTGTCCTGGAGTTTGGCAAGGGACAGCGCTTTCGATCAAGCCTGACCCTTTGGGCTTCTCTTGGCAGCGATCCAGGAGTGCTGGCAGCTCATTTTACAGGTGAGGAAACTGAGGCAGGCAGGATTAAGGGACTTGGTCACACAGCTGCTAAGTGTCTGAGGCAGATTGACACTCAGGAAGATGAGTCTCCTGGCCCCAGACCGGCGCTACCCACTGGGCCGCCGCTCCCTGAAAGGCGCACGGGGCACGCGCACACACAGGCAGGGACCCGCTGAATCGGTGGGGGGCGCAGGGGGCGGGGGCCGGAAGTCCCCCGTGGCCCCGCAGCTGCGGCTGCGCTTTCCCTTCCTAATGCTCCTCCTCAGCTTCCTCCTTCCTTTCAGCCTTTCCCTGGGGACCCGGGAAGCTGCTTCTAGGGATTTCAGTGAGGGGGAAACTGAGCCTGAGCCACAGGGGGGAGTAACTGTGCTTATAGGAGACAGAGAGAGAGAGAGTGTGTGTGAGGGTGTGAGTGTGTGTGCAGGTGTGAGTGTGCCAATGTGTGCGTATGAGGGTATGTCTATAGGTGTGAGTGTGCAAGTGTGGTTGTGTGTATAGATGTGTGTGCAAGTGTGTGTGAGTGTGAGTGTCTAGGTGTGCAAGTGTGTCAGCGTATATGTGAGTGTCTATAGGTGTGAGTGTCTGTCTGTATGTCTATAGGTGTGAGTGTGCAAGTATGTGTGTCTATAGGTGTATGTGTGTGTCTATAGGTGTGAGTATGTGTGTGTCTATAGGTGTACGAGTGTGTATGTGTGTGTCTAGGTGTACGAGTGTCAGTGTATGAGTGTGTCTATAGGTGTATGTGTGTGCATCTATAGGTGTGAGTGTGAGTATGTGTGTGTCTATAGGTGTATGAGTGTCTGTATGAGTGTGTGTGGCTATAGGTGTGTGTGTGTGGCTATAGATGTACGAGTGTCAGTGTATGAATGTATGTCTATAGGTGTATGTGTGTGCATCTATAGGTGTGAGTGTGTGTGTGTCTATAGGTGTACGAGTGTCAGTGTATGAGTGTGTGCATCTATAGGTGTGAGTGTGTGTGTGTCTATAGGTGTGCGAGTGTCAGTGTATGAGTGTGTCTATAGGTGTATGTGTGTGCATCTATAGGTGTGAGTGTGAGTATGTGTGTGTCTATAGGTGTATGAGTGTCTGTATGAGTGTGTGTGGCTATAGGTGTGTGTGTGTCTATAGATGTACGAGGGTCAGTGTATGAATGTGTGTCTATAGGTGTATGTGTGCGCATCTATAGGTGTGTGTGTGTGTCTATAGGTGTATGTGTGTGCATCTATAGGTGTGAGTGTGTGAGTATGTGTGTGTCTATAGGTGTACGAGTGTCAGTGTATGAGTGTCTATAGGTGTATGTGTGCGCATCTATAGGTGTGAGTGTGTGTGTCTATAGGTGTATGAGTGTCAGTGTATGAATGTGTGTCTATAGGTGTATGTGTGTGCATCTATAGGTGTGAGTGTGTGAGTAATGTGTGTGTCTGTAGGTGTACGAGTGTCAGTGTATGAGTGTGTGTGCATGTATAGGTGTGAGTGTGTGTGCGCACAGATATTTAGAAGCATCACCCCACCGGCTGGGGGCGGGGCTGGGGATGTGAGGCCAGCCTCCTGACCCTGGCATTCAGGGCTCTCTGCAGCCAGCTGCTTTTGTGACTCCAGAGGGAGCAGGGACTTCACTGGTCTAGGGGATTCCCTTGTGAGGAAACTCCCTCCGCCGCTGCAGGTCGGCACCTCTGCTGAAGTTTGCAGAGGGCTCCCCAGGCAGCGGCGCCAGACTCACGGGCATCTAACTGGAAAAGCTTTCCCCAGTGGATCAGATGGCAGCACAGCCCAGAGCATGGTCGTTTTCGGAGTCAATGGGCATCCATTTCTAGCTGGGTTTGACTGCTCAGGGTCCCATAGGCAGCGTATGTCACAGGCAGAATCTGAACCCGGGTCTTGAGACCAGCCCTCTGCCCACTGCCCCATCCTGCCTCTCACCCAAGTTCCGCTTTCAGAAATCCCCTCCTCCAAAGCTCCTCACGCTACCTCCTCCTCCAGGAAGCCTCCCTGGCCTCCCGTTCAAAGCTCCCAACAGACCATCTCTTGACATTTGTGACCCTACTTCTTGGGGGTCCCGGAGAGCCCAGATACGCCTTGTGGTCTGGAACACGGCATTTTGAGCCAAAATGGAAATGAATGATTTTGGGGGGCAGTGGGGTGCAAGGCAATCAGGGTTAAATGGCTCGCCCGGAGTCACGCAGCTAAGTGAGCGTCAAGTGCTGAGGTCGGATTTGAACTCAGTCCTCCCGACTCTGGGGCCCCCTCTGGATGACCAGGGAGCCCCTCCAAGTGCAGGCCCCTCTTAAGGCTCCCCGACAACACCAAGACCTGCAGAGGCCGGGGGTTTGCTCTGTGTTTGTTGAAAGAATAAATGAGCCACATTCTCTCTGATCCCTGAAGGGAGGAAGGGCTGTGGGAAGCTGGGAGGCTCAGCTCCTCCTGGGGGCTGAGAGTGTGGGGGCTCCTAAACGGGGGCTCCGCTGGCTGGCTGAGCCCCCCAGCATCTGGCCTTGGAGGAAGCAAGATCCCCGAGAGGGCACGATCTGGATGGGGATGCCAGGCTCGTGCCCTCCCTCCTGGCACATCCCTGCCAGAAATGGCCTGTTAGAGCCTCACTCCTTTGGGAGGTTCTTCCATAAAATCCTTCCCTGGGAGCGCGTCCATATTGAACTCCTCATAACTTGAGGTGACTCAGTCTATTTACCAGCTTTAATCCCCGAGAGCCGGAGACCCGGGGTCGAAAGACTGCTGGATTGGGAGGGAGAACCCTCAGCTCTGCTACAGCCCTTCTCTGAACCTTGGTCTCCCTGTCTGTAAAATGGGGGGATCCTAAACCCTGGGATGCTAGCTAAACAAACTGACCTCTTGTGGGGGCTCCCCACCCCAGCATGGCAGAGGTCTGTGATGGAAAAAGTGGGGGAACAATAGTTACACTTACAGGTGGGGGAGAATGGCCAGGGCACCCCTAACCTCTCAGTGCCTGAGGTCAGGCGCGGTGCTGCCCTGTATCAGAGAAGGGAGTTCCCACTATGAGAGTTTCCCCCATCAGCAAAATCACCACTCTAGCCTTTGTTTGCTTCTCTGTAAAATGGGAACAACGATATCCGGCCTGAGAAGCAGACGGAGCTGAGAGTCAAGTCTCTGATCTCGGCTCAGAAAGGAAATAAATTTAGGGGAGCTAGGTGGGAATGGAGCTTGGCCTCTGACCCCTCCTGGCTGTGACCCTGACCAAGACTCAGTTTCCTCACTTGTGCAAAGGGATAGGATTGCAGTGATTTAAGAAGCAGGATGAACTCAAAGCCAGGAGGACCCGGTTTGGCAACTTTCAGAACTGTAACTTGCAGAGGAAGCGTCCATCTACACAGGCAGAGAGAGCTTCCTCACCAGGTTGTCCCTGCAAAGTTTTTTAAAATATTCCTTAAAGGTTGCAGAAATTTGAGTGGGATTATACTTTATGAAAGCACCAGGCTAGGGGGAGCAGGAAGGTCAAGGCTGGGAAGAACATGGGGAAACGGACTGAATTCTAACAAGCTGTGTGACTTTGGACAACTCCCTGGACCTCAGGGACCTTCTCGGTAAATGACTATATTAATATTTGATCCATATCTCTCCTGGGATGGATGGGTGGGAGGAAAACATTTTGTAAATCCCAAAGTGGTAAAGTCGTGGGATTCTGGCAGGAGGCGATAACTCCTATCGGTTATAGTATAATATATGTTATACTATATTATAGTATGTTATAGTATATATATATATGTTTTATATATATAATATATGTATGTATCTGTTTTGTTTGGTTTTTTGCTGAGGCAATTGGGGTTAAGTGACTTGCCCAGGGTCACACAGCTAGGGAATGTTAAGTGTCTGAGACCAGATTTGAACTCAGGTCCTCCTGACTTAGAGCTGGTGCTCTAACCACTGCGCCACCTAGCTGCCCCCTCCTATCAGTTCTGACAAGAGAGACTGTGAGAAGATGAAAGGAAAAGCAGAGGGAAAAACACTAAAAGACATCAGAACACAAATCAACACAGTGATTGATCTTGGCTCTGGAGACTGATGAGAAAGCACACCTCCGTTGTGAGGCATTTACTGTGTGGACATGGTCAGCATGCCGATTTCACTTGGCTAACCGTCCTTCTTGCGTCTAAAGGAGGATATTTGGGAAAGAGCAACAGGAAGTGACACATTTTTTAAGTGGCAATAAAACATTTTTTAAGAGGAAGAAGGTGCCAGGAACAGGACAACCTGCCCACAGGACTCGGGGGAAAGGCAGCCAAGAAGCCTAGGTGGAAAACTCTCCGCCAGAAGGTAGCTTGGGCTCCTGCAGGTCCCAGGTTATGAAGGCTTAGGTGTTTGTTGGAGCTTTTTTTTTGTTTTCCTCAAGGCCTGTAGCGGGGTATCAAGGAAGGTTGTAGGTACGAACACAGCATGAAACACAGAAGTAAAGCAGGTTAGAAATACGGACAGAGAACTAAAAAACACATTTAGGAGACGCTGCAGTGAGGAGAAACATGGTCCTGACGTGACTTCATGGAGAAATAAGGGGAACCTAACTCAATCTCAGGTGTTTTCCAAAGGCTCGGTGGGACAAAGGGGCAAGAAGCAACAAGACCCGGATTGGAGGATGGCCAGGTTCTACAGAACCAAGAATAAAGCTTTTCATCTCTCTGGCTTCCATTTTCTCCTCTGTCACATAAAGGTGTTAGCCCTCACCCTCCCTAGATTTAAGGGACCCAGCGAGAGGATGGCTATCAAAACTCACTAGCCTTCAGCTAGACAGAGTTCGGCCATCATGAACCCCTCGTGGGGAAATGTCTTGGCCCAAAGTCATGCAGTAGCTGAGCAGCAGAACAAGGGATAGAAAAGGGCAGGGGAGTATCAGAAGGTCTTCCTAGGGTGGAAACCCTTAGGTCATTGAAATACATTACCTGGAAGGAGCCCTGAGCAAGGGGCATGACACAAATCTCCTCCAGGGAGACCAGGCAGGATACTGCCCCGCGGGCATGGGACCAAGACCTGGCACAGAGTGCAGGGTCACTGATAGAGACTCCCGGTTGTGGGTCACTAGAGCTCACCTTCCACCTGTGCGCTTCCTACTTTGCTGAGTTACTCATTTGACTTTTCCCCCCTTTCTCCAGGAGAGGCATTTGTCATAGTGGAGAGAGAGCTGGCCTTGGAGTCAGAAGGGTTCAAGTCCAGCCCGAACCTCTCAGTGGCAATAGGCACTAAGCTCACTAGGTTGCAGAATTTGGGGGGGGGGTCTTTATGCGGGGTATCCTCTCCCATTGGGAGCTCCCTCATTGCAATGAGATGAAAAAAAAATTCTTGGTAATTAGCTGCTGAGCTCTGTTGTTTCTATGCTGCTAACGGGCCACAAATGCCCCAAATTAGTCACCACCTAAATCCAGGCACCCTGGGACAACAGTACTGTTTCCCCGTCTTTGTTGTGGCTTTTTCTGGAAAGTAACACAAGATC
>JAJPUD010032514.1:0-11876 GCA_023553655.1 Myrmecobius fasciatus
TGTATGGATAGATAGATAGATAGATAGATAGATAGATAGATAGATAGATGGGTAGATAGATAAACAGATGGATAGATACATAGATACATAGATACATAGATGGAAGGATAGATAAATAGATTTCATTCCAATACCTCTCCAACACATAAAGGAAGGAACAGCCCAGAGACATACTAGTAGCAGCAAGACCATCGGGTCACGTTGCTTTCTCCACCTGGAGGCTTACAGCGGTCCTTAACTCCTCACTGGACAGCCGGACACGAAAGAGCTCCCTACGGGCCTCCTTGCAGCCAGCTCAGCGGTCAGTCCAAAAGGCCCAGAGGATGCTAAGTAGAAGCAGCCACAGAATTTCTGCCCACATCCCAAAGCAGCCCAGGAGAGGGCACCAGCTCTGCCCGCCGGTGAGGGCTGGGTTCTCACTGACCAGGCTCCCATTGCATGACAGAACGTGAGCCCCGTGACGGCACAGGCTGCTTCATTTTGGCAGACGTTCCTCAGGGCCTAGAATATAAGAAGTGCTCCAGTGAGCGAACATTATAGGAGCCAGTCTGGCTTTAAAAAAGACTGTGGAACATAAGCTACGGTAAGTCACACCCAAAGAAGACCATGGGAGTGTCTCATCAGGGGTCTGATTTTGTCACACATCCCCCCAATAAAGTCTCATGGTCCCCACTTCCCTCCAGGAGCAAATACAAGCTCTGGGGAGCCTTCAAAGTCCCCTCCCGCCTTTCCAGTCTTCTGACACCTTCTCTTAGATCCGGCCTCCCGGCTGCTCCGAGAACCAAACCTTCCATCTCTTAGCTCTGGGGGTTTCCTCTGGTGGCCCCCCCATGCACGGAGTGCTCTCCCGCCTCTCTGACTTCCTTTAAGTCCCAACTAAAATCCCCCCTTCCGGAGAAGTCTCTCCCCAGCCTTCTTAATTCCATGTCTTCCCTCAGTTAATTATCAATATTAAGAGTGAACAACAATAATAGTCAAGGATGAATAATTATTAATATCATATCATAGGATTGTTTTATTATATAATATATTAATGTTATGCCCTGAATAAAATTCCCATAGCCCCCCCCTCTTTTTTCCTTGCCATTAGGCCTGGGAGAATTGAGTCAGGAAAAACCTTGAAATACTCAAACTCCAGGTGCCTTATCTCAATCCTTGCTGGGATAATTCCCCCCTTGTATTGCCCCTCACTTCTCTGTCTCCTGCCTCGACCTTCTTATCTTGACCTTTATCCTGTCAGGATTAAGTTATGAGCCTTTCCCAGAATTATGGCCTGTCCACCCACCCAGTATCCTCCCCCTCCCCCTTAGCTGCCTTTGTTTCCCCCATTAGATTGTATACTCAGGTCATGTATTCTGTTTGCAAACCCTAGTTAGCTATATAAGTTCCCTGCCTCAGTTCCTCAGGGCCGAGTGTCTTTTGAACAGGAGTTCCATTTGGTCAGCCTAAAACTCTCCCCATTAAAAGATTAAAAAGGGGGTGGGGGGCAGCTAGGTGGCGCTATAGTGGATAGAATATCAACCCTGAAGTCAGGAGGACCAGAGTTCAAATCTGATCTCAGACACTTAACATTCCCCAGCTGTGTGACCCTGGGCAAGTCACTTAACCCCAACTACCTCAAAAAAATTAAAAAACAATCTCTTTCTTGCCTCAGTTTCTCTGGCTTTACATTAATATTATATTTTGACCGTGTTTAACCTGTATTGGATTACTTGCCATCTAGGAGAAGGGATGAGGGGAAAGGGGGGAAATAGGAACACAAGGTTTTGCAAGGGTCAAAGGTGAAAAATTATCCTTGCTTATGTTTTGAAAAAAAAG
This sequence comes from Myrmecobius fasciatus, assembly GCA_023553655.1. NCBI lineage: Eukaryota > Metazoa > Chordata > Mammalia > Dasyuromorphia > Myrmecobiidae > Myrmecobius > Myrmecobius fasciatus. The sequence goes on from JAJPUD010032514.1 coordinate 1,819, forward strand.
CTTCAACAAAAATATTATATTATAAATTAATATTATCCAATATATAATTAACATACTATAACAATAATTAATAACCAGGAGGGAATTCTCATTTCCTCTTAATAACATCCATTATACATAATTGTATATATTTGTGTGGATGTTGTCTCCCTCTTGAGGGCAGGGACTGTGTTTTGCCTTTTGGGGTCTCCCCAGCCCTTAGCACATGATAGGTGCTTACTGCCTGTTTCTAGATGGATCGACTTTGAGCCGGGGTCTCCCCAGCTCTTAGCACATGATAGGTGCTTACTGCCTGTTTCTAGATGGACCGACTTTGAGCCAGGACCCGAGTTCCCAAGCCTGCTCTGCTCCTTGCTCCCCTTGAGATCTGGACAAGGTATTCTACCTCTTAGCCCCTGTAAAATGAGGACCTTGACTAGGGGACCTCCCCAGGGAGGTCCTTGTCTAAGATGGTGCCCTAGATGTGGAAGGGTTAGGGTTCCACTAGAGGGAGCCCCAACATAGGGAGACTGCAGCCTCTCTTCTATACAGAGCTTTTGAACCCTAGTCTCTTCAAATAAACATTTCCATCCAAATCTGTGTTCTTGTCACATTTCCCAGGAAAACACAAGCTCCAGGGCCACAACTGGCTTACTTTTCTCTTTGTAGTCCCAGTGCCTAGCAAATAGTAGGGGGTTAATAAATGCTTATCCTTCCTTGTATCCTCAGAGTATCTAGCACAATACTTGGCACATAGTAGGTGCTCAGTAAATCTTTCTCCGGCTGAACTAGATCCTGAAACTAAAGCCAAATGCGACACCTACATATAGAAGTTAATAAATATATAATATTTTTTATTTTGTTTTTTGCTGGGATTAAGTGACTTGCCCAGGGTCACACAGCTAGGAAGTGTTAAGTGTCTGAGACCAGATTTGAACTCAGGTCCTCCTGACTTCAGGGCTGGTGCTCTATCCCCTATAGCGCCACCTAGCTGCCCCTTTTTTAGTTTTTTTTTTTTAAGTTAATAAATACCTAACAAGAGAGTCCCTTTGGATCTCAATCTGCACGTAGCCTAACCCCAGAATCACATGGACTGAAATAAAGCCAGGAGCCACCCGCTGTCACATGTTTATCCCCCAAACTCCCTGGCCCAGAACATATGGTCAGCTCCTTGGGGTCATCTCCGTTACAAATAATTATTAAAAAGCAGAGTTGAAAGCTGAGGAGGACGACCTTCACTTCAAGGAGGGGGAGTAGGGCAAGGCTAGACAAAAGTCAGTTGAAAAAGATCTGAGGATCTCAGTGGATTGCAAGTTCCACAGTCAGCATCTGACACGGCAGCCAAGAAAACCAAGTCTGCCGGGATTGCTTGAGAACACAATGTCAAGCTGTCAATTGGGTTTGCAATTGGGCATTTGGGTACTGGGCTGCCCCCCAGGGCCCTGAGAAGGAGTCTTGAGGGGCTGCAGGGAGGGCAAAGGAGAAAAGCCTCCACTCCAGGGCAGCCTCAGCCTCTCTCTTAATCCCCTTCCTCCCCTTTTGAGCACAGGATGGCCCTGTGAACTCCCAAGAGCTGGAGGACTTAGACTTTTTCAACATTGTCCAGAGACACTCAAAAGCCAATCCCAACTCTCAAAGAGCTCCCCGGCAGAGGGAAAGACAGCCCACAAACACCGGGGGACAAATCCGGTCAACGACGGGGTGGACGGGATGGAGAAGGCCTTCCCCACCCAGGAAGGGCACCCTCTCCCCTTATTTGTTAATATTCTCCATCAGCCAGTCCTGAAATAACCTTTGCATCAAATTTGGACCCGGGTACTGGGTCTGGGCGGTATCTCCCCAGAAGAAAAGGAGGAAGAACCTGCCCATTTCTGTCTCTGGGCCGGTCACAGTGTCTGACACACTTACTAAATGAAGTGGTGGAAGAATGAATGAGTGAGTGGATGGATTAGTGGATAAATAAATGGATGGATGGATGGATGGATGGATGGATAAAAGGTTGGATATTTGGATGGAATGATGGATGGATGGAGGATAAATGAATGGCTGAATAAATGGATGGAAGGATAGATGGATGGATGGCTGGATGGATGATGGATAAAAAGTTGGATGGATGTTTGGAAGGATGGAGGATAAATAAATGGAGGAATAAATGGATAGAAGGAGAGATGGATGGATGGAAAAATGGTGGGTAGATGGATGTATAGATGGATGAGTGAGTGGAAAGATGGATGGATGGTAGGTGAGTGAAAGGATGAATGCATAGATGAATGAATGGATGGATGGATGGATGCATGGAAGGATGAATGAATGAAGGGTAGGGAGAAGGATGGATGGATGGATTTATGGATGGAAAGATGGATGGGTGGATGGATAGATGGGTGAGTAGATGGATGGGTGGGTGGGTGGATGAAAGGGTGGATTGATGGATGAATGAATGGGGGGGTTCCCCAGGAAGTATTGACAGGTATCCCAAAGAAGCAGAGGTTGGGTGATTTGATTGGGGGTGGGGGGGGTTCCCAGGCTGTGCCTGAAGTACAGGGCACGTGACTGATTCCCGGCTTTCAGGAGTGGCAGTGCTCATGTGTTCACTGTTCCCAGAACTAGAAGAGGAAAGTGGGGCAGCTTGACTGGAGGATCAGAGAGTGAAGGATTTGGGTCAGCCTCATCATGGAGAGCACTGACCAATCAGGAGCACACAGGGCTCTAGGGCAGGTGCTGGGGAGGAGACAGAAAAGAGGACCTTACTGATTATCCAGTCCTATCCTATTATTTTACAGAGAAGGAAACTGAGGCCCAGGGAGGCTCACATAGACCCCTGGGTGGGCAGGAGTAAACCATGGAGCCAGAATTTGAATCTGTAGCATCCGACTGGTCCCTTGGGACCATTCTGGGGGGGAATGGTGTTTGTGGAGTCTGAGCACGGAACTGCATCCGCCTTCCGCAGCCGCTTCTGCTACCCAGGCCACTTAGCAGCGCGCATTTAGACACAGTAAGCCCCCGTAATTAAAAGGCAGAAGTGCAGGATGCTCATGGGAACAGAAGCATCCATTTAGACACAGCGAGCTCATCGGGGCCGGCTGCTGGACATTCATGTGAAAACAGGGCTGGGAGGGGGCTGAGAACGGGGGGGGTCAGGGCTGGGAGGGGCCCTAGACGTCAAATCCAAATTTCTCATTTTACAGAAGTGGCCAGAGCACTGCCCTTGGAAGACCTGAGTTCAAATCCAGGCTCAGGCACACCCTGGGTAACACCTTTCTCTGCCATCATTTCTTTATCTGCAAAATGGGGACAGACTCTCCCAGGCTGGTTGAGAGATAATACTTACAATTGCTTGGCAAACTTTGGAGTATCCCACAAGCGCCACCTAATGGGACGCCTGCTCCTCTTTGCCCGCTTGGTGCCTTGTCCCCGCTTTTCCTGGGATGGGAAATGCTGCTTGTGCAGTGCCCGTGCCCTCCTGCCAGCCAGTGCCCCCTTTGTGCCCCCAGGCCCTGCCAGCTGCGCCATCCCCACGCTGGCCCTCTCTATCAGTAAGGGCCCGATGCGGAGTCAGAAAGTCACAGTCAAATCCTGCTTCCCACACTTGGAGCCGGTGATCCTGGGCGAGCCCCCCTGGGCCTCAGTTTCCTGATCTGTAAAAGCCTGAAAGGCTGGTAAGGTGCCTCCCCGTGGCTGCCTTGGGCCCAGCTCTCGGTCCTTCTACCCTGAGGCTCAGAGAGACTTGACCCGCAGGGTCCGGCGCCAGCACAGCCCTTCCCACTGACCCTCCTCGGGCCGCTCCCTTCCTACTAGTCTCCGTGGGCACCAACCCCCCCCGCTGGCAGGAGGGCACGCATGGCCTCCCAGCAGCAGGGGGTGCTCTTCTGAGGTGTCAGAGACATCTCAGAGATCTTGGGGCGGCCGGGCCAGGTCACACGGGCCTTGGGCAGAACTCGGTCCACTCTCAGGGCTGTCCTGAGGCCCAGTGGGTCCCCCATGGCCCGGCTCTTCCTCGGCTCCTGCTCTCCTTCCCCCTTCGCTGCCCCCTCATCTCCCTCCTCCAAGCCTGGGGCTGGGAGGACCTCCCGGAGGGCTGGGTCCCTTCCCCCCAGTGTCTCCTTTTGGCAGCTGGCCCCTCCCTGTCCCCTCCCCCTCCCCCCGGGTGCCGGCACCCTGAGCCTGGAGCCTGTTATCACGGCCCTTAGTCATCACTCCAGCTGCCCAAATATAGATCCTGTGAGCTCGTCCCCTTCCCCCCAGCCTGGGGCCCAGCCTCTGCCTCCCACCCCCTCCCGAGGAGGCTGTCCCAGATCTCCCGGGGCCGGGGCCACTCCGGGGGAGGTCTATGGGCCCCCCACTCAAGTGTCCGGCTCTTCGGAGGAGAGGTCGGCTCTGGGGCCTCCTCCTTCACCAACGGCTCCCAGACACAGAGATCAGACCAGTGGGCTTCCCTTCCATTTCCTGAGCCCAGGAGGAAGCACTTTCCTCAGGACGGCTGCATTATTAGGAGGCCATAATTATCCCATTTTACAGGGGGAGAAACTGAGGCCGAGGGGGAGCATGACTTCATGGCATCATCCCAGAGCTGGAAGGGACCTTGGGGGTCAGCGAGTCCAATCCCCTCATTTCACAGATGAGACTGAAACCCCAAGAGTTAAAGGTCATACAGCAGGCCCCACAGGGGCAAGATTGGAACTCAGCTCCTCACACTGAAACTCCAGCTTGCTCGCTTGTGAATCATTCCTTCATTAGTTTAACTAACAAGCTACCAAATGCCTACTAAGCGCAGTTTGTGGACAAATGGGAATGTTACAGAGGACCAAGTCCCCTTCCTTGTGGACCCATGGGGTCAGAGGAGCATGGAACCATAGACTTAGAGGTCAAAGGGAACTCAGAGGCCATCTTGTCCCCCTCTTTACACTCTGATACATGAGAGGATCAATGACCATAGGGAATAAATAGAAGTCAGGATTTGAACCCAGGGCTTCTGTTCCAAATGCAGCAGCCTTTTCACTCCATCCTTTCCCAACTTACAGGACAGGTCTCCGAGACTAGAAAAGTTTGCTGAGGTAGAAAGCACTCGGTGGGTTCCTAGCTCACAAGCCCCCATCAGTGTGCTTCCTTACCTTTAATAGCCAGAGGATCCAATTAGTTCATAGCAAATGTATTTATTGAAATGGCACAATAAAAAATACTGCAATCGAGCATCTGCCCCATTAATGTGAGACACACTCTCCCATAAGTACCTGCTCCATCAATGGATCAGCCAGTTAATAAACAGTTATTAAACACCTACTGTGTACCAGGCAACAAGGAAACAAGTGACCAGATATGTATGTGGAGGGCCAACTTGTGCTGCAACACAGGGGGCTGCTGGTGCCTTTTAGTGTTGTTACCACTCTGCATCTACCAGAATCACTCACCAACAGGCCCTGCTGGACACGTGGTCTCTGCTGGACACTTTTGGCCTAAAGGCTGGAATGTTCCTTTAGCTGTTTTTGGAAAGCACCTGCCCTTGCCTTAGCCATGTGACAGCAACACACACACACACACACACAAAAAAAAAAAATCTCTTTTTTTAAGTCGTTTTGTCATTTTTTTTTTCTTTTTGGAGAAGTCTGTCTATTCCTGTCCAGAGTCTTGGCTAGAAAAATATCTACCATCCAGCCAGATGCTCTTTGCCCTCAAGTTCAGGACACAGAGGAGATTCTCCTCCCGGTTAACTAAGAATATAGATTAGCTAATATCATAAAATCATAGCTAATATTCCTCTTTTTTTTTGCTGAGGCAATTGGGGTTAAGTGACTTGCCCAGGGTCACACAGCCAGGAAGTGTTAAGTGTCTGAGATCAGATTTGAACTCGGGTCCTCCTGACTTCAGGGCTGGTGCTCTATCCACTATAGCGCCACCCAGCTGCCCCTCTTCTTTTCTTTGGACTCAAATATCTAGGTCCAGGATGCTGGATCTCCTTGGAGGAGACATCATGCTGGCTCTTGATAAGTATAAGCCATGCTACCAGCTTTATGCCATTGAAGCCCAGACTATACTTGGGCATTATACACATTAAGGATATTTGCCCCCCCAAAAAAACTACCAAACATTTCTGGGGCTTGGGGCCCCCAATTTTTCAATTGCAAATTGCATTCTCTAGTACAGATGAGAGGATGAAGGCAGAACTTCGCTCAGGGACAAGGTCATTCATTGATCTCCTACCTGTCTAGTCCCGCTCCAGGGGCTAGCGAAAGCCAATAAGGGCTTTGAGTTCAGAGTTACAATCATTTAGCCGACTTAAATAAGGGCCTACTGTGTGCCAGGTAGGGGTGGCCAGTTGGTGCAGTGAATAGAATAAAGCATCAGACTTTATCAGGAGTCATGAAATCTCCTCTTCCGGAGTTCAAGTCTGACCTCAGACATTTCCTAGCTGTGAGACCCTGAGGAAGTCAGCTTCCTCAACTATAAAATGAGCTGGAGCAGGAAATGGCAAACCATGGCAGTATCTTTGCCAGGAAGACCCCAAATGGGTCTGACCAACACCAGCAAAGTGCTATGGTACTATGTGAAGTGCTGAGGAGAAAAAGAGAAAAAAAATAAGCACTCAAAGAGATGCTCTGTAAGGCTGGGGAATAAACAGGACATCGAATAATAAATACAAACTATATACAAAATATAATTTCCGGAGGGCTATCGTGAGTAGGGACATCACACATTCTCGTGCCATTGTTCTTTGGAGAATATTTTTAGTGGACCATCTAAAAATAATGACAACAAAAACTTACAATCAGGCGCTCGCAATAAAACATAAAAATAGCTCATTTAATGGGAGTTAGAATTGAATGTTCACAAAGTGCAGGTGGTGCGGAGGGGATTTCTTTTTTTAAATGTTTTTTTTTTTCTTTTGTATTGATAGCTTTTGCTTTTACATCGCTTCCATTTCCCTAGATGTCCCTCCTCCTCTCCCACCCAAAAAGCCATCCATTTGACAAAGAAACAGCTTAATGAAATGAAACCTCATGAAATCAAATCTGCAGCCCTCCCTACCCATAATCCCAATCTCCTCAAAGAAGGTAGAGGGGTACATTCTCATAACTCGGTCATCAAAATCACACAGCTTTTGATTTTTTTGTTCTCTCCTTTTTATATTGTTGCAGTTATTATATATGTTGTTCTCTAGGTTCTGCTACTTCCCTTGGCGCTAGTTCATAGAAGTCTCCCTAAGCTTCTCTGAATTCTCCATATTGATTATGTATTGCAATATTCCATTACAGTCACGTATCCCGATTTCTCTAACCATTCCCTAATCATGGGGCAACTATTTTGTTTCTCGTTTTCTGCTACCACAAATAAGTGGTGACTAAAAGAAATATTTTGCGGGTATTTTGGTCACTGACCTTCTTGGAGTACGTGTCTCATGTTGGGGAGTAGGAATGGAAAAGGTCTGGACATTTTAGTCATTTTCTTGGTGTAATCTCAATTTTTCTTTCTAGAATTTCTGAACTAATTGACAGTTACACCAACAATGCATTAGCTTGTCTTTCCACAGTCCCTCCAACATTGAACATTCCTTTTTTTTTTTTTTTTTTTTTTTTTTGCTGAGGCAATTAGGGTTAAGTGACTTGCCCAGGGTCACACAGCTAGGATGTATTAAATGTCTCAGGTCACATTTGAACTCAGGTCCTCCTGACTTAACATTCCCTCTTTTGGGGCAGCCAGGTGGCGCAGTGGATAGAGCACCAGCCCTGAAGTCAGGAGGAACTGAGTTCAAATCTGTCCTCAGACACTTAATACTTCCTGGCTGTGTGACCCTGGGCAAGTCACTTAACCCCAATTGCCTCAGCAAAAAAAAAAAAGAATTCCCTCTTTTGATCATCTTCGCCAACTTGCTGGGTAAGATGAAACCTTGAGATTGTTATGATTTTCATTTACTATTGTGGTTTGTATTAATCTTTTCCCCCAACCATCAAGAAGCATTTATTAAGCCTTTGCTAAGTGCTCGGCACTCCACTAAAGGAAGGATTTACAATAACAATAACAACAAACAACAGTTTATGCCGACAAGGAACCCATTATTTGTCTAATTTAATTTTCTAATTTTCAGGTTATACATACACATTCATTTTTTACAATTTCCATAGGAGTCATGTTGGAAGAGAAAAAAAGGGGAAAAAAAACCAGAAGGAAAAAAGGTGAAAACTGTATTCTTCGATCTGCAATCACTCCGTAGCTCTTTCTCTGGCTGCAGATAGTGTTTTCCACCCAAAGTTGATTGGACTTGCTGTGGATCACTGAATTGCTGAGGAGGGCCACGTCCATCAGAATTGATCATCACCCAATCTTGTTGTTGCCGTGTACAATGATCTCCTGATTCTGCTCGCTTCACTCAGCATCAGTTCCCGTGAGTCTTTCCAGGTTTTTCTGAAATCCTGTGGAGTATAAGAATACTCTTATTATTTCTTACATACTCATATAAGAATAATATGAGTATGTAAGTAATAATACAGTAAAAATACTCTTATTATTTCTTACCAAAAAAAATACTCTTTTCCTGGGGCAGCTAGGTGGTGCCCTGAAGTCAGGAGGACCTGAGTTCAAATCTGGTCTCAGACACTTAACATTCCCTAGCTGTGTGACCCTGGGCAAGTCACTTAGCCCTAATTGCCTCAGCAAAAAGCCAAAAAAAAAAATACTCTTTTCTTGCCTCTGCTGACTTCCTTCTGCATCAGTTCAATAGGTCTTTCCATGCTCTCTGAGTTCATCATATTCATCATTTCTTCTAGCATTGTAATATTACTTTACATTCATGTACCTGGGAATGTGTTGGTAAATATTTAACAACTGGCTTTTTGGAGAAATGGTGGAGGAAAAAAAAAAGAGAAATGGTGGAGGAATAAAGGGATGGAGAAATGTACACCTGACACACTTTTAAACTTAATTTACATTATTAATATTTTAGCCATCACTTACGTCAAAGCCATTCAATAAAAGATCAAACCCTGATTGGTGATCTTTGTCAATTTCTGAGATATAACTGCTCACCCTGAAAATTTAACAACAGGCTCTTAGAGAGCCAGAGTTGCCTCCAGAACACCCCTTTTTGTGCCACAATTTAGCCATTATCCAAATCAATGGGCAGCTCCTTTATTTCCAGTTCTTTGCTACTACAAAAAGTTTGACTACCAGTATTTTGGTATATATGGAAGATCTCATTTCATCAATGACCTTTTGGGGTCATTGAGGCTCAGTAAGAGAATCTATCAACCAAAGAACTTTTTTTTTTGCATAATTCTCAATTCCTTCCAAAATGGTTGGAGCAATTCACGACTCCGCCACCACCACCCTAGGGTGCCTCGCTTTCCCCACCCCACCACTAGTGCCATTTTCCATTTTGGTCAAGTTTTTCAATTTATCGAACAGGGGATGAAACCGCAGGACTGTTTCAATTTATACTTCTCCTTCCATTAGTGATTTGAAGCCATTTTTAAGTTTGTGTGCCTTCTTGTGAAAACTGTTTGCTCATATCCTTTCAATCTTCATCCACTGCTGTTGGTCTTATATATTCCTTTTATTAACATTATATTATTCTATTAGTTCCCTTTGTAGCTTGGGTTTTGGACTCTTTGCAGAGACATTTGATGAAATGATTTTCCCCTAATCCACTGCTTCCCTTCTTCTGGGAGAAGCCTCTTGGAGGTTGCCCTTGAGCTGATCTTCAAAGGGAACGCTGGATTCTGAGACAGAGGTAAGGAGGGTCATGTATTCGGGGTGCAGGGGACAGCGTGTGCAAAAGGCCAGATGGTCTGTCTAGAATGTGGAGAGCTCATGGAGCGTGATGATGTGTGACACGCTTGGAAGGGTCACCTAGGGCCAGACCGGGAAGTGACTCACCTGGCAGGAGAGATTGTATTTAACTCTTGAGGGAAGGAGACCCTGGAGCTTTGGGAACAGGAGAATGACAGAGTCAGAGCCGAAATTTAGGAATAGCAATTTGGCAAGTCTGGCTTCCCGAGAGCCTGTTGTTAAATTTTCAGGGTGAGCAGTCATATCTCAGGTCATGGTTTGAGCTTTTGTTGAATGTCAGTGATGGCTAAAATTTGGGGGGG
>JAJPUD010032515.1:0-11875 GCA_023553655.1 Myrmecobius fasciatus
AATGAATATTGATGCAAAATCTTAAGTTAAATATTAGCAAAGAGATTCATATTTATAAAAATTCAAGCCATTCTCCAATCAATAAATGGTCAAAGGATATGAACAGACAATTTTCAGAGGATGAAATTAAAACTATTTATAGTCATATGAAAAGGTGCTCCAAATCACTATTAATCAGAGAAATGCAAATCAAGACAACCCTGAGATACCACTTCACACCAGTCAGATTGGCTAAAATGACAGGAAAAGTTAATGATGAATGTTGGAGGGGATGTGGGAGGGCTGGGACACTGATGCATTGTTGGTGGAGCTGTGAACAGATACAGCCATTTTGGAGAACAATTTGGAGCTATGCTCAAAAAGTTATCAAACTGTGCATACCCTTTGACCCAGCAGCATTTCTATTGGGCTTATATCCCAAAGAAATCATAAAGGAAGGAAAAGGCCCCACATGTGCAAGAATGTTTGTGGCAGCCCTTTTTGTAGTGGCTAGAAACTGGAAATTGAATAGATGCCCTTCAATTGGAGAATGGCTGAATAAATTATGGTATATGAATATTATGGAATATTATTGTTCTGTAAGAAACGACCAGCAAGATGATTTCAGAGAGGCCTGGAGAGACTTACATGAACTGATGCTGAGTGAAATGAACAGAACCAGGAGATCATTATACACGGCAACAACAGTACTATATGACGATCAATTCTGATGGACATGGCTCTCTTCAACAACGAAATATTTCAAACCACCTCCAATTGTTCACTGAAGAAAGCCATATACACCCAGAGAGAGGGATGTGAAATGTGGACCACAACATAACATTCTCATACTCCTTGATTGATGTTTGCTTACACTGTGTTTCCTTTTTCTGATATATCGTTTGTGTAGACAAGATTTTTCTTGCACAACAATGACAAGTTTGGAAATATGTATACATATATTCGATTTTCCAATATTTTAACATAATTAACATGTAGTGGATATCCTGCCATCTAGAGGAGGGGTGGGGAGTTGGGGGAAAATTTGTAACGGAAAGCTATGTAAGGGTTATTGTTGAAGAATTACCCACACATATGTTATGCAAATAAAAAAAATAGAAATGTAAAGGATCATTTTGTTTGGAGACCCTTACATCTTTAATGTAAACTAAGGCACAAAACAGGAAAACTTGTGTTAGCCATTGACATGAATAGTGTTCAATCTAGGATTCAAATCCTAGGGGATTTTCTGATAGAGGGTGAGGTCCTCTAAATTCTCCTGTCTGTAGATTGTATTGTGATAATTTTTATCAAATCCAAGGCAATGAAAGGTCCCCTAAAAAGATTTATAAATGACTCAAGTTTGTTTGTTCTAACTATTCACACTGGGAAAACCAAGTAGTTAAAGAATGCCTACTGTTCAGGTTATTGTGAACATGGTTAGCCTATAGACCTGGTCTACATAAATCTGCAAATACTGCAAATGTTAAAGATGCTGGACCTGGAATTGAATGGGGATGATGTTGGCTTGGATTGGTTGGGGAAATTAAACAGAGGTTTTAAAAAATATATGTATTTTATTTCAACTAAGAAACATTTATTTTCTTTCCCATTTGGGGTTTTCTTGGCAAAGGTACTTGGAGTGGTTAACTATTTCCTTCTCCAATTCATTTTATTGATGAACTGAGGCAAATAGGATTAAGTAAAAAGTCTGTCACATACTTTAGTAAGTCTGAGGCTACATTTGAACTCAGGAAGAGACATCTTCCTGATTTCAGGCTCAGTGTTCTATCCACTTCATGGAATAGCTACACATAAAATTGCAGAGGCTATCTCTATTCTTGAACCATTTTGCTTAACTCCACCCCCACCCAGATACTGTATTTTGTGAAGAGTTTAATTATGATATATCAAAACAAAATTCATCAATAAATTTTAAAAAGTACAAACTTGAGAAAAAAATCCTTTCAAAATCAAAATAATTCTTCATTTAGCTGGCCCCCTCACATCCTTCCTTTAACATGCTAACAATGGCCGAAGTTTCCTACATGCTTTCTGCAATCTGTTCCAGTCAGAAAAAGGTCTCAAGAAGAGATGAGAACTTAATCTATCAATAATCTCAGGAATAGACTTTCTTGGCCCTCTATTGCTTGTTTAATTTTTAACCTTTATTGTCTTAAGGAGACCATGGTACCTTTCTTTCATGTGGAAATTAAAAATGAAATAAATTTTCTCATTTTCATTCAATTCAACAAACATTTACTAAGCACCTACTGCATAAAGAACTCTATACTAGGACTCTGGATGATATTAAAATTTTTAGATCATACATGGTTCTGGCCATTAGTGCTTATCTATTTAACTATGTTTCCAGTTGCTATTCTGGCTCTCTTCATTCTTGAAGACTGCCTGCTTCTTTCAAGATTATAATAAACATTTTACCCTCACTTTAAGAAGTATCCAAATAGTCGATTTTGGTTAGGGTCTTACACCTCACACAGTTTTGGGAGCTCGTCTAGGATCATGTGACTTGGTGGGGACTGACCACTACCCTATTTTGGGGCAGGTGCCTGTGGGACACTTTGTTCCTATAGTCTCCAGAATGGGGTGGTGTTTCTCCTCCCTGCTGAGCCAAGTGCCCAAAGCAGAGAAACTCATTGAAGAGGAAAAGTGAAAGAAAAACAGATCCGAGACTCCATGTGCAAATACTGGGTTGATTGAACTCGAAGTCAGGAGAATCTATACTCGTATAGCCTGAAGGTAAGCACTCTGTAGTCTGGGGGTCCATTGCCTGGGTTGAGGGAGACCCGAGAGGAAGAGCCTCTTATGTAAATTGTGTAGTGAAGTGGACTGAAGGTGACCCGAGGGGAAAGGGCTCTCCTAGAATGCTACTGGGTGACTATCTTAAGCAGAGGGTGACTTCTGTCAGAATAATTTGGAATATAGAGTAGTCTAAGGGCAGTCCTCACTAAATTATGAAAAAAGTGCAGTCCAAGCCCTGCCAAAAAAGTCAGGAAGTGCCGGCTACTACCCCCTAGCATGTATGTGTGAAATGTTGTGTCTATGTGCTCAGTATTTATGAATTGAATGTCTATTTTGTTGATTAAAGGAACTCTGTTAAATTTTAAGGCTGATTTGTAGAAACAATTGACAGTCTGAATGATTTCAGGAAGGAATTGAAAGACAGAGATAGAGATAGAGGGAGAGGGAAAGAGACAAGAAGGAGAAACAGAAATAAAATGCTGGTTCAAATTATACAGGAAGCTAATTTGGCCGATGCTCAAGGTCATGGAAGAGGATGGAATCCTGGAAAAGTAAATAAAAGGTTCCAACAAAATAAGGGGAAAACAGGACTCTCCTCAGGAGGAGGAGAAGGGGGAGAGACAGTATCAGGAAGGTATATGGGAGGAGAGAGAGAGAAGGAAAAAGCAAGTCAGAAATAGAGAAGAGTCAAGTTGAGAGGGAAAAAAGAGGCAAATCTTTTAATGGAAGAGATTTGTTTGGAAAAAGAAAATACACTAGTTAGCTAAATCCTGAGAAGGATTTGGCACCCTAAAAGTTAATCACAAAGAGAAGTTGCCTTCAAAGGTGAAAATTTAACTCACCTCTCTTCCCCCCACTGCTTGCTTCTTTAGAAATGAAGACAAACTCTGCTGTAGAGAGCTTTTTTATTATTTAAAGGGACAGCCTACTTTTACATGGTGTTAATTGACTAAATATTTGTTTATTTAAGTGCATAAGGGTCTCCTTGTTTAAGGAATATAAGTTTAATTGATTGTATTGAGTCATCTTAAAATTGTATTCATTATTTAAAGGAACTCTGAGAATAATGGTTTTTGCCTTTGTCCATTTAAATAATGTTTCTGTTATGGACAATATGCAATTTAGATTTTTTCTATGTATTTGGTATTTTAAAAGCAAAATGATATATAATGTTAAACTTAAAACCATCTCCTTAGATATGAAAGATAAACTATATAAACTGTGAACTTTCTAGGATGAATCTCTTACTGTGATCGTTAAGAGCCAGATTCATCTGAAGCTTTGATTAATGATAATTGCTTAAATTCAGGTATGCCTGTCTGATAGATTATCAAGCCAGTGATCCACCATCTGAAAGGAATATGCCATAAGCTACTCAGAAGAAGTTGTTACAGGTGGAATTTAGTATCTAGGAACAAATTAGAAGGACAAGCTTGACCTCTGCTGAAGATAGAATCTTCTGACTCAATTTCCCAGTGGTCTTTTGAATGAGAACTCACCTGATTATTCCTGAGTGGCTTAAGGTGGAATTATTAAAATTAAGACACTTATCTGAAGTAAAAACTGAGTTAAGGCTAGTTTATCCTGTGTCATGTATGTGCTGAAGAATCAGTTTTGACTGATTATATATTATGTTATAGCCATGTCTCTGCTTTTTCTTTCTATAGCTGGTTTCTATGATCAGAACAAATAGTCAACAGAAACCATTAATGCAACTCAATTGTCATACCCTGCTGTTTCCAATCTGACTACATATAATTATTATATCCTAAATACTTAGGCAAATAAATATTTAGCCTGGTCATCTATCTGTTACTGGATATTTGTGTCTGTAGGTATTCAGGTCTTTAAAGGTTTCTGAAATAATGAGATGACAATTAGCATAGTTGTCTGTGAGATCTAACTGTTTTGTTTATTGGGACTACAGCTGACAATCATTTGTCCTGTGATACAAACTTGTCTCCTTACATGGAAAGCTGCTGGCCAGTCTCTACTGGCTTCTCCACATTTTGTAGCAGTTCTTATGAACTAGTCTTTCTATCTCAGACTGTTCTAATGTTTATTTGTCAGATTTAGGTATTTTTGTGTTCTAGATTTTGGTCAAATTACAGCTACATTGACTTGCTTCTGGGACCTGGATCAGCTCCTTTGCTGTTTTCACCACATCCTCTCTTTGGAAAAGGAGTCAGTTCTTCGCCCATTCTCAGCAGGAAGCAGTTTTAGAAGATGAGACCATTGCCTCCACCCCTAATGGATTTTGAGCCTCATTGATTTGTGGGGGGGGAAAGGGGAACTGAAAATGGTTGAATAACTGTAAAATTCTGACTGGGTGCCCTATTACAATATGTTTAGGATTTAAGATGAAAATGTTGGGTTATGTGTAGGGACTTTAATTCACTTCCAGGACTTGTATGTGAGGTGGTTAGCTGATTTACAAATACTGAAATATGAAGCCATCCTCTTAGAAAAAGATGATTTGGTCTTAACCCAAGATCACAATCTAAATCCGGCCGAATTCCTTTCTGCCCCCATAGGAGAATACAAGGCTAATGAACATGACTGCTTAGATCTGATAGAATATCAAACTAAGGTTGGAGAAGACTTGCAAGAATCGCCATAACCAGAAGGTGTTAACTAGTTCATAGATGGGTTGTTCCGGGTATTGGAAGGAAAAATGTTAAATGGGTATGCTATAGTTGATGGGGACACTTAGCTCATTAGTTCAGGCTGGAAGTCTCCCCAAACATGTGAGTTGTATGCTCTAAATCAAGCCCTAAATTTATTAAGTAATAAGGATGGGTCAATTTATACTGATTCTAAATATGTTTGGGGAGTGGTACATGTATTTGGGGAAATATGGGAAGAAAGGGGAATGATTAATAGTAAAGTGCCAGGTATTATACCTGAGGGCAGCCGGGTCTTAACTCCTCCTGAGCTTCGGGTGTGCATCCAGACATGACCAGCATGTTCACCCAAAGGAGAGTCACAAGCCAGAGGAAGATGAAATAAAGTGGTTCTTTATTGAGGCCTCCCTTCAGTCAGCCTGCCTCACTATTTCTCCCCTTGCCTTGCCTTCCTCGAGTCCCCCCCCCCACCTGTAGTCACACCCTTTTTCCCCTTAGCCCACCCATCGTTTAGCTTTTTAACTTTGTATTGAGATGAGGAAGTCAGAAAGAAGGTGGAGCTCACATCCTCATAACAGAGCATACCTTGGGACAAGCCCGTTTTTTAGATCACTTTGAATAGCTTTTATCTGAGCCATTATCAGTAATCTCATCAAATCTCTGGGGTCTCATGTCCTCCAGGGAACTACACACAATACTTTCTTATCCTCAAGTCAAAGACAAACTTCTTATCAGGATCCCCAACTTTTTCAGCCCTAACAGTAAAGTAAAAGAATTGGCTCATACAACTCTTCTGAAGGAGGTTTTGCACAATTTAACACTACCTAAAGCTATTGCTATTGTACATGTGCAAGGCCATCAGGGTGGAAATACATTTGAGGACTGGGGTAACTGCCTTGCTGATGAGGAAGTGAGGAAAGCTGGGGATGGAAAAGATGTTACTGAAAGAGTGATGGCACTAATCCCTGCTCTGCCACCCAATCCATCCTCCCCATCCAGGGAAGAAAAATTAAAAGCCCAGGATTGGGGTGCCCAAGAGGATGACAAGGGATGATGGTTTCTTCCTGATGACAGGGAGGTACTGACCAAAGCAGGTATGAGGCAAATCCTATGTTATTTACATCAAGGCAGCCATTGGGATGTCCAGAACCTGTGTGATGCTGTACTTACTATGTTTGTGACCCTTGGAGTATATACATTGGCCTGACAGCTGGTATATGGGTGCCTGATTTGTCGAAGGACGAATAAAGTTGTTCTGTGCCGTGTCCAGCCTGGGGGAAGGCCTCCAGGATTAAGGCCATTTCAAAGCATACATGTGGACTTTACTGAATTGCCTGCTATAGGACGTCTTAAATATTTTTTGGTCAACAACATAACATTCTCATACTCCTTGATTGATGTTTGCTTACATTGTGTTTCCTTCATCTGATATATCGTTTGTGTAGATAAGATTTTTCTCGCACAACAATGATAAGTTTGGAAATATGTATACATATATTCGATTTGCCAATATTTTAACATAATTAACATGTAGTGGATATCCTGCCATCTAGGGGAGGGGTGGGGAGTTGGGGGGAAAAATTTGTAACGGAAAGCTATGTAGGGGTTATTGTTGAAGAATTACCCACACATATGTTATGCAAATAAAAAAATGACTTCCTAAAAAAATATATATATTTTTTGGTCATAGTGGACCACCTGAATCATGGGTTGAGGTTTTTCCCCTGTCCTGGGCAACTGCCCCTGCGGTGGGCAGGATTTTATTGGAAAATATGATCCCCAGGTATGGGATGGTGGAATGCATTGACTTGGGGCACCCACTTCACTGCAAGAGTTCTTCAGGGTCTGATGCAGGCCCTGGAGATCTCTTGGAAATTTTATACCCCTTGGCAGAGAGAGAGAGAATGAACCAGGAGATAAAGAGACAATTGACTAAATTGGGCCTAGAAACTGGGTTACCTTGGACCAAATGTCTTTCCCTAGCCTTGCTTAGAATTAGGACCAAACCTCAGAGGGATATTGGATTGTCACCTTACAAACTCCTATATGGATATCCATATCCTGGAGGAAAGGAACAAAAGGGTAATGATCCTATGTTGGATACCAAAGACTTGTTTATTAGAAAATATGTTTTGCAACTTGTTAAGCCTTCATGTGAATTACAATTAAAAGGACTTATTGCTCAGACCCACTTTTAGGATTTGCTATGCACAAATACCAGCCTGGAGACTGAGTCCTGATCCAAACTTGAAAGGAGGAAAAGATGACCCCAGCTTGGGAAGGACTTTTCCAAGTCCTCCTGACCTTGGACACTGTTGTAAGGGCAAAAGAAAGAACGTGGTTGGACTCACCACACTTGGGTAAAAGGACCAGTTTCTCCTCCAAAGGAATGGACAGTAGACCCTGAACTCACTGATGAACTTTGTATCCTCCTGAGGCTAGTCCAGAAGGAAGATTGAAGGACATTTTTGGACTTGTACTAGCATGGGAACAATGATAGTATGGTGTTAGTGCTGGGTTTTATTAATTGCTTTCCCTTTGTTTCCTTCTAGACCAGTTCCCAACTCCCAATGGGAGGAAAATACTTTCCAGATCCTAATACAAACCATGGTTGGTATTTTCAACTTAACCAACTGTTGGGTATGTGGGGGGCCTGAATGACTTGTACAATAGCCCTGGGTACCCATTCCTCTATCTCCAGCATGGATCTTAGGTAATAAGTCAGCAATACATAATGGCTAGAATGGGAGGAACATCAATGGTCCTTAACTGGTACAGTTCCAGGAAAATATTATTTAAATCAAATAGGTACAGCCAATGGTTGGGGGAAAGCAAGTGTGAATAGATGTTCACCAGAAGATTAGAGAAAATAGCTACCTTAGATTGTAGACAGTATAAAGGAAAGTGGAATCAAACTAGTATTACTTGTAACAGCGGGGAAATAGTCAAATGGGTCCCACACTCATTAGATACCAATTTAGGGTGCAAAAGGATAGCCCCATTCACTTGTGTGAGTGGGGCCATGTGGTGCTGTATACATCAAAATAGCACAAATCATGATACAACCATCACTGGTATGAGATGGAAATGAGTACTGACAGAAAGATGTTTGATAGTTTTGGGAGTAGTATAAACTTGGATGGGGAAAATGGCTGTACTTGTGCATGGGTAACAGGAAAGCAACTCTGGAAATCCACTTCAACAGGTATTAAAGGAGGGCCATTAGGTCCATGGGATGTCAGATATTTCCTACTTGCTAGTGGAGTTTCCCTATTTTGGGGAAAGAAAAATCCTGCTTTAAGGGGACATTATTGGATTTGTGGACAAATTGCATACATTTAACCTCCCACAAAATTGGATAGTTGTATGATATATTGGATTGGTTAGACCTAAGTACATCTTCCTTCCAGGAGATGTGGGAAATCAATTGGGTGTCCAGTTGTACGATAATTTAGGTCAACAGAAAAGAAGCATAGATACATCTATCAGTCAATCTGGGGAGGCCAACAGGTGGGGAAATTCTTGGCCTCCTGAAAGAATCATTAAAACTTACGGGCCAAAAACTTGGGCTCAAGATGGGAGTTGGGGATATAGAACCCCTATATATATATATATATATACATATATATATGACTCTTGATTTATTGGCCGACCAAGCCACTCAGACTCGAGAAGCAGTATTACACTATAGCTTAGTATTAGGCTATCTACTAGCTGAAGAAGGAGTAGTATGTGGGAAACTTAATTTATCCAATTACTGTATGAAAATAGACAATAATAGAACTGTGGTAAAAAAAATTATGTAGAACATACAAAAACTGGCACATGTCCCTGTACAAACTTGGCAATCATCTTTTAAAAAAATTTTTTTATTAAAAGCTTTTTATTTACAGAATATATGAGTGGTTTTTCTACAACTGACCTTTGCAAAACTTTTTTTTTGTTCCAAGCTTTCCCCCTCCTTCTCCCTACCCTTACCCCTAGATGACAGGTAATCTAATACACGCTAAATATGTTAAATTATATGACAAATCCAATATATGTATACATATGTATATAGTTATCTTACTGAACAAAAAACATCAAATCTAGAAAGAGAGAAGAAAAAAAAAAAAACAACCTAAGAAGGAAAACAAAATGCATGGAAATATTCACAGAAAGCGTTAAAATGCTGTATTGTGGTCCACACTTAGTTCCCACAGGCTTCTCTCTGGACATATATGAATATCTTCATCGCTGAACAATAGGAACTGGTTTCAATCACATCATTGTTGAAGAAAACCATGTCCATCAGAAATGATCATCATATAGTCTTGTTACTGTGTATAATGATCTCCTGGTTCTTCTCATTTCACTCAGCATCAGTTCATGCAAGTCTCTCCAGGCCTTTCTAAAATCATCCTGCTGGTCATTTATTACAGAACTATAATATTCCATAACATTCATATATCATAATTTATTCAGCCATTCCCTAATGGGCTGCCATTATGATGGGCATCCATTCAGTTTCCAGTTTCTAGCCACTACAAAAAGGGCTACCACAAACATTCTTGCACATGTGGGTCCCTTTCCTTCCTTTAAGATCTCTTTGGGATATAAGCCCAATAGAAACGCTGCTGGGTCAAAGGGTATGCACAGTTTGATCACTTTTTGAGCATAGTTCCAAATTGCTCTCCAGAATGGCTGGATCCGTTCACAGTTCCACCAACAATGTATCAGTGTCCCAGTTTTCCCACATCCTCTCCAACATTCATCATTATCTTTTTCTGTCATTTTAGCCAATCTGACAGGTGTGTAGAGGTATCTCAGAGTTGTCTTAATTTGCATTTCTCTGATCAATGGTGATTTGGAGCACCTTTTCATGTGACTAGAAGTAGATTCAATTTCTTCATCTGAAAATTGTCTGTTCATATCTTTTGACCATTTGTCAATTGGAGAATGGCTTGAATTCCTATATATTTGAGTCGATTCTCTATGTTTTAGAAATGAGGCCTTTATCAGAATCTTTGAATGTAAAAATGTTTTCCCAGTTTATTGCTTCCCTTTTAATCTTGTCTGCATTCATTTTGTTTGTACAAAAACTTTTTAACTTGATATAGTCAAAATTATCTATTTTGTGATTGATGATGATCTTTAGTTCTTCTTTGGTCACAAATTCCTTCCTCCTCCACAGGTCTGAGAGGTAAACCATCCTACATTGTTCTAATTTGTTTATAATATCATTCTTTATGACTAGATCATGAATCCATTTCGACCTTATCTTGGTATATGGTGTTAGGTGTGGGTCAGTGCCTCGTTTCTTCCATACTAGTTTCCAATTTTCCCAGCAGTTTTTGTCAAATAGTGAGTTTTTACCCCAAAAGCTGAGGTCTTTGGGTTTATCAAACACTAGATTCCTATTGTCATTGAGTATTTTGTCCTGTGAACCTAACCTATTCCACTGATCCACTAGTCTGTTTCTTAGCCAGTACCAAATGGTTTTGATGACCACTGCTTTATAATATAGTTTTAGATCTGGTACAGCTAGGCCACCCTCATTTGCTTTTTTTTTTTTCATCAGTTCCCTTGAAATTCTTGACCTTTTGTTTTTCCAGATGAATTTTGTTGTTATTTTTTCTAGGTCAGTTAAATAATCTCTTGGGAGTTTGATTGGTATAGCACTAAATAAATAGATTAGTTTAGGTAGTATTGCCATCTTTACTATATTTGCTTGACCTATCCATAGAAGAGCACTTGATATTTTTCCAATTGTTTAGATCTGACTTTATTTGTGTGGAGAGTGTTTTGTAGTTTTGCTTATATAGACCCTGACTTTCCCTTGGCAGATATATTCCCAAATATTTTATACTATCGATAGTTATTTTGAATGGAATTTCTCTTCGTATCTCTTGCTGTTGGATTTTGTTAGTGATGTATAAAAATGCTGATGATTTATGTGGATTTATTCTGTACCCTGCAACTTTGCTAAAGTTGTGGATTAATTCTAATAGTTTTTTAGTTGATTCTCTAGGGTGCTCTAAGTAGACCATCATATCATCTACAAAGAGTGATAATTTGGTTTCCTCGTAACCTACTCTAATTCCTTAAATCTCTTTTTTTTTGTCTTATTGCCAAAGCTAGCATTTCTAATACAAATTTGACTAGTAATGATGATAGTGGGCAACCTTGTTTCACCCCTGATCTTATTGGGAATGGTTCCAGCTTATCACCATTACATATGATGCTAGTTGATGGTTTTAAATAGATACTACTGACTATTTTAAGGAAAAGTCCATTAATTCCTATACTCTCTAGTGTTTTTAATAGGAATGGATGTTGAATTTTATCAAATGCTTTTTCTGCATCTATTGAGATTATCATATATTTTTTGTTAATTTGGTTATTGATATAGTCAATTATGCTAACAGTTTTCCTAATATTGAATCATCCCTGCATTCCTGGTATAAATCCTACTTGGTCATGGTGTATTATTCTGGGGATGATTTTCTGTAATCTCTTTGCTAATATTT
>JAJPUD010032516.1:0-11875 GCA_023553655.1 Myrmecobius fasciatus
GAGAGAGAGAGAGAGAGAGAGAGAGAGAGAGAGAGAGTTATAAATGTCTTTGGTGAGAAACTAGAGGTGTTACATATAAACAATTCTTTTGAAGTTTGTTACTGTGGGAATGCAGTCTGATAAAAAAAACTTGATCCTTTATTATTATAAATATTTGGCATGACTTAGAATGTTTGGAGATAGATGAATAGTGGCCAAATATCCAAGAATAAGAATACAAGATATGGATGAAAGAGAAGGTGGAAATGAATAGAATCAAGGGCAAAGATTAGCTACATTTTATCCTTCATATTTTCCTTGACTTTAAAAAATGAATAAAATATTAAATTCAGGAACATGATTATTTTTCATTTATATTATAATTTTTCTTCAAGTAAATCATTCTGGGTTTCCATTGTGTTTTAATATAATTTTTCAAATACAATCAGATGTTAAGGAAAAAATTCCATTGACATGATGTGATAGTTAAATCATAAGACAGCAATTTCTTGATATTCAGATATAACTAAAATAAGGTATTATATGAAGTCCTGCCATTTTCTGATTTTATGTTGTTAGATATTTATGAGAACAATCTATTTGTCATGACAAAGTGTATCTAACAAGAAATAAACCCTTTTATACAAAGTGTCATTGGATAAAAGCAAAATACTTAGGGGGTAGATATAAAAATTCATAGGATTTCCATCTATTCATTTGTCAGCAAGAATATAAAATACTTTTGCCTACTGGAGGTTTTATCTTTTAAATAGCAAAACATAATTCAATTGAATTAATATTTATGAACTTTTAATTTGAACTACATTGCAAAAATATAAAGATTAAAGATGATTGAATAGAAACCATAATCTGTCTTTTTTCAGATGTATAGGAGTGGGGTGCGGGAACAGGGGAATGGAGAACAGAAGAGGAAATAATGCAGTACACAGTACATTAAATTTAGAGTTTTTAGTTCTAAGTACAATAAATTCATAGGCTGACCTTGGGTAACACATAATATTCTGGGACCTTATCTCTAAAATATCAGCCCATTTGCTTTACAATATATTATATATTATGTTCAAAACTGACTTCTCTTTTTGAAGAAAGGAGATTGAAAGTAAGTATACGTGGTCAACTTGAACAATATTACATCATTTTTGCTATGAAAAATTATCATTATCATTATCATTTAACTCCTCTCTTCTCATGCTTATTTTGTATGACTTTTGTAGCCAAATATTGTCAATTACAAGATAAGAGAAAGGATAGAATTAAAAACAATGAACATTATTCCATTATTGATTTGATCCTTCCTGTCTCAATCAATCTCTCCTCTATATTCACTTTTACTTCTATTATCCCCACCATACTTCACTCACCACAAAATATGAGTAAGTGGGACTTGACCTATGTAATCATGCTCAGGAAAAGACAGGAACTAACCCTGTGACTTCCTTTGGATAGGAAAGTCAAGGTAAGGAGACTCCCCCCCCCACCAATGCAGATCAATAATTCCCTTTCAATTTATATTCTTAAAATTATCTGGAGCACTAATAGATTAAATGACTGTCTTGAAGTCATGTGATCATCTGACATTTGCTTCAGTTCCTTTCCATAGTTCCAGGACTTCAGGGAAATCATAAGAGCAGCATCTTTCAGAAATCAACTGTGTCTTCTTATAATCTTTATAATCTTTTACTCTCCTGACACAGGGTTATTATGAAAATCAAATGGAAAAATAGATGCAAAAGTGAGATACCAATGAAAGGTATTACAGAAACAACAGCAAGATCAACTATTTTGTACATAATTGATTTACCTCTTTATTTAACTGGTTTGGTCATCATTCTTCTGTGTGAATATAGTGTTCTTTACTATTTAATAAAGTAATAATAAATATTATAATGGAGAATTGTAAAGAAAAGTTTCCTTATAGCACTATAATTTGTTCAAGATCTCATTCCTTATAAGTATTTCCTCCAACAGACCATAAACATGATTCATCATTCTGTGTGAAATTTCTCCATAATTTCTCATAATACTGCATAGAAGTTGAATTTTTAATATTAAATAAATAATAGCAAATTTTAAAAATATTAATCATATTTTGCTCCTTATGTATGCCTAGTTTACGTTGTTTTCTGTTCATGTATTTTCTCAATGATACAGAACTTGCAGAGCATGTCATTATTGATACAATAATAGAATCTACTTAAGCCCATCAATATCCTTTGAAACATTAATAATTTTGATTTTCTGGGAGATGTGTGTTCTGTAGTTGCAATCTCATATCACTGGAATAATCTTTTTTAAGTGGCTTGTTGTTTGGGAGAAATTTGGAATGTGATAAAGAGCCAAATAATTTCTAATCATCTCTTTTCTTCCTACTCAATTCTGCTCATTTTCAATAGCAGTACAAAATATGTTTTCGTGAACTAATTGTAACATTTTTTAAATTGTGGTCTTTAGTTTGGTCAATTTGCACTTTTCCATCTTTTGTTTGTTTTTGTTTTCTGCATGGATTTCTGGGTTGGTATATTTTGAGTAGCCATGAATCTCCCTGAACAGATTGAAAATGGTTGTTTGGTGTCTGGAGTTTTGCATGTAATTGGATGAGAAAGAAAATTTGTCAATAAGTTCTCAGATCTTGAAGCACAGTCTGATGCCAAACCAAATGTAGAGCTTTAGTCTGAGTCATGATGATTCGTGGTTAATACCCTATAATGATGAGAACCTCTCTAATTGGCTTTAGAGCTAGAATCACTTCTAACTCAAGAAAGGCTAAGCTAGAATTGAATGTGCTGAAATGGTTCAAGCAAGAAATTCTTGTCTTTGGAAGTTTTCAATTAAGGGGGATTGCTTTGAACTGATAAGTACTACCGCTGCTTCATGTTTATTCTGTTCCTGACCTTAGATGAATTAATGTCCTTATAAAGATTAACTATAAGATAACTGAGAGACAATAGAGAGGTCATACTGGCAAATGGAATCAGTAGCAGTGGCCAAAGACAGAGAAAGGAAAAGAGATAAAAACTTGCAAGCCTGGGAATTCAAAGATACTCTTTTGCCACATATGTTTGCTATATATGTGTCACTATCAACATTAAGTATTTCTTCTTAGAGATATGTACATGCAAGAAAAGTCATTACCCACAATTTGGGGATTAAAAAATACATTTTTGGTTTTCCCTATAACTTATCAATAAATATTGCTTTGAAAAAGCTAATTGTTATCAAGTAGATTACTGCTATCAAAAGGAATGGATCCAGATGAGATCTCAGAATAAACAGTATTAAAAGCCAGCAAAGAAATACGATATCTTCTTGAACATAATTTGCCAGAGCAAATGGCATAAAGGGGTGATAAATATGTAATCAATTAAATGTCATCCACAAACAGGAACATAGAAGGGACTTCACCATCTGTAGAGAATTCTTGTTCAATCAACAAGCATTTGTTAAATGTGGGAGATACAAAATAAAATGGAAAAAATTATTCTTCTACTTGGATTTTTGCTAGGAGATGCCAAAGAAGATCAAGTTTAGCAAGCAGATATAATCATATTTTGTATTTCATTTAGTGTAGAAATACAATCAACAAATCAACTACTTAAAAAATATGAGACACAAAGTACCAGGAACTAAATTACATGTTAAGGATACAATAAAAATAAATACTTTATTTATTTAGTTAGTTATAATTATTTTTACATTATATTATTTTTATTTACATGAATAAAAATGTTTAAAACTTATATTGGCCAAAGTTGTCACAAAAATATAAAGAGCAGGAAAATGTTGGACCTTCCCTAGGGCTATTTGTAACTAAATGAATTCTTTCTATAATATCCTTCAAAAGAGTTCTCTATTATTTTCTTAAAAGCACAGAATCAAAGCCACAAAATCTTAGAAGTCTTAGCTTGTACCTGAAAAATCATCTTTTCTACAATATGTCAAAGTCATCATAGAACCTTTGCTTGAAGAAATCAATTAATGGATCACCATACTAGGGCTCAATGTCACCTACTCAATTTTTGCATTACTCTGATTCTTGGGGAATTTTTTTTTTTACATCAAGCCCAAATCTATCTATTTCTTTCTAACTTTATTTCATTACTTCTATCTCTGAGATCATCTAGAAAAAAATCTAATTCTTCAGCCACATGACCTCTTTTCATATACTTAAAGAAAATTATTATAACAATTCACAATTCCTCTGCTCTTCAGGCTACACTAAGTCCTGACAATTCTTCTCTGTCCTAATCTACACTAGATATCCTCATCTGTTGGTCTCTCATAAAATGCGCAATCCAGATTTTAAAAAAATATCCCACATATGTTCTGACTAGGTCAACATTTCATAAAGCAAATCAAAGTGAAATTAAGGTTTTTGGATGTTGGCTTGAGAGAATCCATTAACCTATCCATCCTTTAAGAATCACAGAAATCATAAAATAATTCTTAAGCCCTTACTTTGTGTCAGGCTAGCATGCTATATTCTAGGAATAAAAAAAGTCAAATTTAAAACAAGTCCAGTCTTTAAAGAGGTTACATTCTATACTACAGAGGAGACAACTTGTATATTTAAAAAAATAGTAAATACAAGTTTGTTTGGAGGTAGAGGGCACTGACAAGTAGGGGTCATCTAGAACAAAGCTTCTTAAACTGCTGGTTGAGACCCTCATATGGGGTCATGTAACTGAATATGGAGGTCAAAAACTATGAATTATTATCAGTAAAAGCTTGAAATGCATACCTATTTTGCATATTTATGTACCCAGGGTCTTGTAAAAATTTCTTATGGAAAAAAAGCTCATGACTGGAAAAAGTTTAAAAACTCCTGAAAGGTTACTCAAGCTGAGCCTTTAGGGAAACTAGAGATAATAGGAATTTGAGGTGAATTTGCAGAGCATTCTAAATACTGGGTAAAGTCAATGAAACATGAGGGAGCTAGTATATAAAGAATCATTTCTTAGAAACTTTGCCTAACAAATAGATTTTTCTTTCTCTTCAGGGTTATATGATTTCAACAAGTTAATGAAAAAAATCCCACTGAGAAAATTTGTTGATTCCTCAAATAAGGTAGTCCAGGAATTCTTTTTTATTCCGTTTGTCTTGAGCAGTAAGGAGAATCTAATATTTAATTCTCACAGGTGGTATGTCAGAGTCCAAGATGGAAGAGCTGGGTATAAAATGACAGGCTGAATGAATTTACATTGCAAAAAATAGTCCAGACAGACTATCCCCTTATCTTAAATATTTCCTTTCTTTGGGGAAGAATTCATTCTATGACATTTCCCCATATGTTCATTTTTTTATTCACACACACACACACACACACACACACACACACACTATTATTTGAAGAACAGAAAATAATTATAGTATTATGAAATATATTTCAAAGATATGCCTTGGGAAGTTTTTGGTCACAATATTTTCATATCTTTGATTTAAGATGGTATAATATGAAAGGCAGCTTGATTTAGCAGAGATCTAGATTCAAGTTTCTACTTCTTGTGAAAAAGTAGGAAAATATTTTAAAGTATATGGATCTCAGTTTCCTCTATTCACTGGATGGAACCAGCCTCTAAGCTGTGAGTAACCGAAGTCAAACAAAATTGAATAGTGACAATAAGGAGGCTGCATAGTGCTGACAATGAGGAGTAACAGCAAGAGTGTGGCAAGTTTGATTCATAGTAGGGTTTCATGACCAGGAACAATTCTAACATTTTCCTGTGGTTGAGATAATCCAGAGGGTAAGCACAAAGAAAAATTGCTTTGCCAAGCTCAGGGCATAGTTTACTTGCTGAACCTTAGCTCTGGAAAACAGTGTGCTTGTATTTCATGACATTTTCCCCTTTTGATCAAAGGGAGGTGGTCTGAAAGAACCTCTACACTTATGGCCAATAAAGGAAAGGCAGGTATGAGCCAAGATGACATGATTTCCCAATTGGGTTAGGACAAGATGTTGCCCAGAGGGTTAGTTCCTTGAGGGGACATATCAGGAAAATATGACCCATGTATCATAATTAACCCATTATTTGGTTACAAGAAGAAAAGTGGCATGGGCAAGAATATATAGAGAAAGAAAATGCCAATGTAGACTTTATCAATCCTTGGTGGTTGGGCACATAATAAAAGGGAAGAAAGAAAAATAAAAGCAAAAAGCTAGGATAGTATATCTGATCCCTAGATAGCTTCTCTTGGACAATATGCTTTATTCTTAGGACAGCTATAAAGGGGGTCTGCTTCTCTGGTTCTAAACCTATAGGTTCCTAGATAATTCTGCCTTAATATAATTTATTAAAATGACTTAAGTTTGGTTTTTCAATTTTGAAACTTGAGAGAATTTAAGCTTATATGTCATTTGATATTTATATCCTTACCTGAATCCTGTACCTGATATAAGAATCTTTCAAAAAATATATGAGGGTCCAACTATAAAACAAACTCTACTGCATTTTAAAATTATCAGATATGTACTTTAAAATTATTTCACCTTTTTTATAATTATCAGTATAATTTATGTGTAAAATTCTTAACCCAATTTTGAGAATTTATTGCTAAAACATATTCAAAGCCTAAAATTCTAAGACAGATAAATTTTGTAAGCCAATCATATATATTTACTGCTTTCTCAAAATTTAGAGTTCCCTTTATTCAGGAAAAAAAATTTTTATATTATGTTTTTGTCTTATTACTTTGTCTAATCATTTCACCCTTATCTGAATATCATCCCTATATTACAATTTGACAAATATAGATGAAAATCGTAGGATGGTTATATTTGCATCCTATTCTAATAGTAACTTAAGATGTTCTAGTATCAATCTATTTTTAAATAGATTTAGTACTGTACTTTGAAAAAAACCCTTGATTATAGACATTTGCTATAAAAGGAAAAAGAAGGACATAGTTATAATAACATCATATATCGTAATGGGGGAAACACTCCCTTAGCTCTGTTTGATCCTAAGAATTAATTACATGTAACAGCTGATCATTTAGTGACAAGGTTTTAAAAGCAAGGTTCTATGTTAACCAGGTGAGGAAATATTCTTTTCAGAAAGGAAATAGCAAATGGGGAAATATAGTTAGGTGAATCCTATGTAAGCAATTCCTAAGCCATATCCAAAACTTTTCCTAGGCACGTATATCCATCTCCAGACTGAAGTACATGCCATTTTCTACTTTTGACTTTCTGACATTTCAGACAACTATCCCTGTAATCAAAGCTCAAACAAAAATAAATTACAGTCTCAGTAATTATTACCTTAAATAGCAAAATTTTACTAGCCACAACTTTATCCTTCCTGATATTTCCTTAATAGTTAACATTTCATTTATCCTTTGTTTATAAATTAAAACTATGCATATTCTGGAGTTTCAGACATATAGCAAATACGATTAATCTTTCAATTTACTTTAAAAACTTTTAGAATTTAACGTAGAGAACCCTAAAGACTCAAATAAAAAACTACTAGAAACAATTCACAATTTTAGCAAAGTTGCAGGATACAAAATAAATCCATATAAAACATCAGCATTTTTATATATTACCAATAAAGTTCAGCAGCAAGAGATACAAAAAGAAATTACATTCAAAATAACTGTTGATAATATAAAATATTTGGGAATTTATCTGCCAAGGGATAGTCAGGAACTATATGAACTAAACTACAAAACACTTTCCACACAAATCAAATCAGACCTAGTCAATTAGAAAAACTTAAAATGCTCATGGGTAGGCTGAGCGAATATAATAAAAATGACAATACTACCAAAACTAATTTACTTATTTAGTGCCATACCAATCAAACTCCCAAGAAATTATCTTACAGATCTAGAAAAAATAGTAGCAAAGTTCATTTGGAAAAACAAAAGGTCAAGAATTTCAAGGGGACTAATGAAAAAAAAAAAAGGCTGACGATGGTGGACTTGCTGTACCAGATCTAAAACTATATTACAAAGCAGTGGTCATCAAAACCATTTGGTACTGGCTAAGAAATAGAGTAGTCGATCAGTGGAATAGGATAGAATCACAAGACAAACTAGGCAATAACTATAGCAATTTGGTTTTTGATAAACCCAAAGACCCCAGCTTTTGGGATAAGTATTCACTATTTGACAAAAACTGCTGGGAAAACTGGAAACTAGTGTGGAAGATATTAGGGCTTGACCCACATCTAACACCATATACCAAGATAAGATCTAAATGGGTTCATGATCTGGATATAAAGAGTGATACTATAAGTAAATTAGAGGAACGTAATGTAGTTTGCCTCTCAGACCTATGGAGATGGAATAAATTTATGTCTAAAGAAGAACTGGAACTCTTAATTGAAAACCAGATAGATAACTTTGACTATATTAAGTTAAAAAGTTTTTGTACAAACAAAATCAATGCAGACAAGATTAGGAGGGAAGCAATAAATTGGGAAATCATCTTTACATTTAAGAGTTCTGATAAAGGTCTCATCTCTAAAATATATAGAGAATTGTCTCATATTTATAAAAATTCAAGCCATTCTCCAATCAAAAATGGTCAAAGGATATGAACAGACAATTTTCAGAGGATGAAATTAAAACTATTTATAGTCATATGAAAAGGTGCTCCAAATCACTATTGATCAGATAAATGCAAATCAAGACAACCCTGAGGTACCACTACACAC
Source organism: Myrmecobius fasciatus (assembly GCA_023553655.1). NCBI lineage: Eukaryota > Metazoa > Chordata > Mammalia > Dasyuromorphia > Myrmecobiidae > Myrmecobius > Myrmecobius fasciatus. Next base: position 8,661 of record JAJPUD010032516.1, read on the forward strand.
CTGTCAGATTGGCTAAAATGACAGGAAAAGTTACTGATGAATGTTGGAGGGGATGTGGGAGGGCCGGGACACTGATGCATTGTTGGTGGAGCTGTGAACGGATACAGCCATTCTGGAGAACAATTTGGAGCTATGCTCAAAAAGTTATCAAACTGTGCATACCCTTTGACCCAGAAGCATTTCTATTGGGCTTATATCCCAAAGAAATCATAAAGGAAGGAAAGGGCCCCACATGTGCAAGAATGTTTGTGGCAGCCCTTTTTGTAGTGGCTAGAAACTGGAAATTGAATAGATGCCCTTCATTTGGAGAATGGCTGAATGAATTATGGTATATGAATATTATGGAATATTATTGTTCTGTAAGAAATGACCAGCAAGATGATTTCAGAGAGGCTTGGAGAGACTTGCATGAAGTGATGCTGAGTGAAATGAGCAGAACCCGGAGATCATCATACACAGCAACAATAATATTACATGATGCTCAATTCTGATGGACATGGCTCTCTGCAACAAAGAATTGTCTCAAACCAGTTCCAATTGTTCACTGAAGAAAACCATATACACCCAGAGAGAGGGAAATGAAATATGGACCACAACATAACATTTTCATGATCTCTATTGACATTTGCTTGCATTGTGTTGCCTTTCTCTGATTCTTTTTTTTTTTCTTGTAGATAGGATTTTTCTTGCATAACTTCTCAAGCATTTCAACATTATTAACATGTAGTGGACTTTCTGCCATCTAGGGGAGGGTAGGGGACTGGGGGTAAAATTTGTAATGGAAAGCTTTGTAAAGATCAATGTTGGGGAACTACCCATATATATGTTATACAAATAAAAAGCTTTAATAAAAAAAAGAAATACTTGCATCAATATTCATCTGGAAGATTGTATATAATTTTCTTTTTCTGTTTTGGTTTTTCCTGATTTTGGTATCAGTACCATACCTGTGTCATAGAAGCATTTTTGCCTTATTCTTACTTTACCTTTTTTAATAATTTATATAGTATTGGAATTTGTTTTTTAAATATTTGGTAAAATTCATTAGTCAATCTGTTTGGTGCTAGAGATGTTTTCTTAGGGAGTTCATTAATGACATGTTCAATTTCTTTTCTTAAAATGGTACTATTTAAGTATTTTATTTGCTCTTCTGCTAGCCTGGACAATTTATATTTTTGGAAATATTCATCCATTTCAGTTAGATTGTCAGACTTGCAGTCATAGAGTTGGGCAAAAGAGGAAAATACTTTTTCATTGGTGATAAGTTCATTTTTCTTCTTCATTTTTGTTGCTAGTTATTTGTTTTTTTTCTTTTCTTTTTTTAATCAAATTAAAGATTTATCTACTTTGTTAGCTTTTTTTTTAAAAAATCAACTCTTAGTTTTATTTATTTATTACTTCGATAGTTATCTTAGTTTCTATTTTATTAATCTCTCCTTCGAGTTTTAGAATTTCTACTTTGGTATTTAATTGAGGGCTTTTAATTTGCTCTTTTAGCTTTTTTAGTTGCATACTTAATCCATTGATCTCTTCTTTCTCTATTTTATGCATGTAGATATTTAAACATGTAAAATTTCCACTAAGAGCTGCTTTGGCTTCATTGCACAGATTTAGTATACTATCTCATTATTGTCATTTTTTGCATGAAATTATGGATTGTTTCTGTGATTTATTGTTTAACCCACTCATTCTTTAAAATTATCTATTTTTCATTTGATTTTTAGTCTATTTTCCCTAGATCTATATTGATTTTAATTTTTATTTGTTTTTTGGTTTTTCTGAGGCAATTGTGGTTAAGTGACTTGCACAGGGTCATACAGCTAGGAAGTGTTAAATGTGTGAAAGCAGATTTAAACTCAGGTCCTCTTGACTTCAGGGCTGGTGCTTTATCCATTATGCCTCCTAGCTGCCCCTGGAATATATATTTTTATTGCATTGTGGACTGAAAAGGAAGCATTTACTATTTCTTCCTTTCTACATTTGACTGGAAGATTTTATGCCCTCATATATGGTCAATTTTTGCATAAGTGCCATGTACTCACAAGAAAAAGGTGTATTCATCTGTCAGATTGGCTAAAATGACAGGAAAAGATAATGACGAATGTTGGAGGGGATGTGGGAAGGCTGGGACACTGATACATTGTTGGTGGAACTGTGAACGGATTCAGCCATTCTGGAAAGCAATTTGGAGCTATGCTCAAAAAGTTATCAAACTGTGCATACCCTTTCACTCAGCCAGTGTTTCTTTTGGGCTTATATCCCAAAGAAATCATAAAGGAAGGAAAGGGCCCCACATGTGCAAAAATGTTTGTGGCAGCCCTTTTTGTAGTGGCTAGAAACTGGAAGTTGAATGGATGCCCATCAATTGGAGAGTGGCTGAATAAATTATGGTATATGAATGTTATGGAATGTTATTATTCTGTGAGAAACGACCAGCAGAATGATTTCAGAGAAGCCTGGAGAGACTTGCATGAACTGATGCTAAGTGAAATGAACAGAACCAGGAGATCATTGTACCCGGCAACAATAAGACTATATGATAATCAAGCATGAAGGACATGGTTCTCTTCAACAATGAGATGTTTCAAACAAGTTCCAATTGTTCAGTGATGAAGAAAGCCAGATACAGCCAGGGAGAGGCCTGTGAGAACTGAGTATGGACCACAACAGCATTCTCACTCTTTCTGTTATTTGCTTCCATTTTGTTTCCTTTATCAGGTTTTTTCTTCTTCCTTCTTGATCTAATTTTTCTTGTGCAGCAAGATAACTGAATAAATATGTATACATATGTTGGATTTAACAAATATTTTAACATATTTAACATGTATTGGGTTACCTGCCATCTAGGGGAGGTAGGAGGGGAACATTTCAAACAGAAGATTTTGCAAAGATCATTGTTGAAAAATTACCCATGCATATGTTCTGTGAATAAAAAAAGCTTTAATAAAAATTTAAAAAATAAAATAAAATAAGATTTTAGTTTTGGGAGCAGCTAGGTGACGCAGTGAATAGAGCATCAGCCCTGAAGTCAGGAGGACCTGAGTTCAAATCTGGCCTCAGACACTTAACACTTCCAACTGTGTGAACCTGGGCACTTAAGCCCAATTGCCTCAGCAAAAAAACAAAAACAAAAACAAATAAACAAAAAAAGATTTTAGTTTTAGAGTATGGCAACGCTGTTTCTTGGGGTTTTCCTCATGGGATCTCTTTCCAGA
>JAJPUD010032517.1:0-11874 GCA_023553655.1 Myrmecobius fasciatus
TGTATGGATAGATAGATAGATAGATAGATAGATAGATAGATAGATAGATGGGTAGATAGATAAACAGATGGATAGATACATAGATACATAGATACATAGATGGAAGGATAGATAAATAGATTTCATTCCAATACCTCTCCAACACATAAAGGAAGGAACAGCCCAGAGACATACTAGTAGCAGCAAGACCATCGGGTCACGTTGCTTTCTCCACCTGGAGGCTTACAGCGGTCCTTAACTCCTCACTGGACAGCCGGACACGAAAGAGCTCCCTACGGGCCTCCTTGCAGCCAGCTCAGCGGTCAGTCCAAAAGGCCCAGAGGATGCTAAGTAGAAGCAGCCACAGAATTTCTGCCCACATCCTAAAGCAGCCCAGGAGAGGGCACCAGCTCTGCCCGCCGGTGAGGGCTGGGTTCTCACTGACCAGGCTCCCATTGCATGACAGAACGTGAGCCCCATGAGGGCACGGGCTGCTTCATTTTGGCACACGTTCCTCAGGGCCTAGAATATAAGAAGTGCTCCAGTGAGCGAACATTATAGGAGCCAGTCTGGCTTTAAAAAAGACTGTGGAACATAAGCTACGGTAAGTCACACCCAAAGAAGACCACGGGAGTGTCTCATCAGGGGTCTGATTTTGTCACACATCCCCCCCAATAAAGTCTCATGGTCCCCACTTCCCTCCAGGAGCAAATACAAGCTCTGGGGAGCCTTCAAAGTCCCCTCCCGCCTTTCCAGTCTTCTGACACCTTCTCTTAGATCCGGCCTCCCGGCTGCTCCGAGAACCAAACCTTCCATCTCTTAGCTCTGGGGGTTTCCTCTGGTGGCCCCCCCATGCACGGAGTGCTCTCCCACCTCTCTGGCTTCCTTTAAGTCCCAACTAAAATCCCCCCTTCCGGAGAAGTCTCTCCCCAGCCTTCTTAATTCCATGTCTTCCCTCAGTTAATTATCAATATTAAGAGTGAACAACAATAATAGTCAAGGATGAATAATTATTAATATCATATCATAGGATTGTTTTATTATATAATATATTAATGTTATGCCCTGAATAAAATTCCCATAGCCCCCCCCTCTTTTTTCCTTGCCATTAGGCCTGGGAGAATTGAGTCAGGAAAAACCTTGAAATACTCAAACTCCAGGTGCCTTATCTCAATCCTTGCTGGGATAATTCCCCCCTTGTATTGCCCCTCACTTCTCTGTCTCCTGCCTCGACCTTCTTATCTTGACCTTTATCCTGTCAGGATTAAGTTATGAGCCTTTCCCAGAATTATGGCCTGTCCACCCACCCAGTATCCTCCCCCTCCCCCTTATCTGCCTTTGTTTCCCCCATTAGATTGTATACTCAGGTCATGTATTCTGTTTGCAAACCCTAGTTAGCTATATAAGTTCCCTGCCTCAGTTCCTCAGGGCCGAGTGTCTTTTGAACAGGAGTTCCATTTGGTCAGCCTAAAACTCTCCCCATTAAAAGATTAAAAAGGGGGTGGGGGCAGCTAGGTGGCGTTATAGTGGATAGAATATCAACCCTGAAGTCAGGAGGACCAGAGTTCAAATCTGATCTCAGACACTTAACATTCCCCAGCTGTGTGACCCTGGGCAAGTCACTTAACCCCAACTACCTCAAAAAAATTAAAAAACAATCTCTTTCTTGCCTCAGTTTCTCTGGCTTTACATTAATATTATATTTTGACCGTGTTTAACCTGTATTGGATTACTTGCCATCTAGGAGAAGGGATGAGGGGAAAGGGGGGAAATAGGAACACAAGGTTTTGCAAGGGTCAAAGGTGAAAAATTATCCTTGCTTATGTTTTGAAAAAAAAGCTTCAACAAAAATATTATATTATAAATTAATATTATCCAATATATAATTAACATACTATAACAATAATTAATAACCAGGAGGGAATTCTCATTTCCTCTTAATAACATCCATTATACATAATTGTATATATTTGTGTGGATGTTGTCTCCCTCTTGAGGGCAGGGACTGTGTTTTGCCTTTTGGGGTCTCCCCAGCCCTTAGCACATGATAGGTGCTTACTGCCTGTTTCTAGATGGATCGACTTTGAGCCGGGGTCTCCCCAGCTCTTAGCACATGATAGGTGCTTACTGCCTGTTTCTAGATGGACCGACTTTGAGCCAGGACCCGAGTTCCCAAGCCTGCTCTGCTCCTTGCTCCCCTTGAGATCTGGACAAGGTATTCTACCTCTTAGCCCCTGTAAAATGAGGACCTTGACTAGGGGACCTCCCCAGGGAGGTCCTTGTCTAAGATGGTGCCCTAGATGTGGAAGGGTTAGGGTTCCACTAGAGGGAGCCCCAACATAGGGAGACTGCAGCCTCTCTTCTATACAGAGCTTTTGAACCCTAGTCTCTTCAAATAAACATTTCCATCCAAATCTGTGTTCTTGTCACATTTCCCAGGAAAACACAAGCTCCAGGGCCACAACTGGCTTACTTTTCTCTTTGTAGTCCCAGTGCCTAGCAAATAGTAGGGGGTTAATAAATGCTTATCCTTCCTTGTATCCTCAGAGTATCTAGCACAATACTTGGCACATAGTAGGTGCTCAGTAAATCTTTCTCCGGCTGAACTAGATCCTGAAACTAAAGCCAAATGCGACACCTACATATAGAAGTTAATAAATATATAATATTTTTTATTTTGTTTTTTGCTGGGATTAAGTGACTTGCCCAGGGTCACACAGCTAGGAAGTGTTAAGTGTCTGAGACCAGATTTGAACTCAGGTCCTCCTGACTTCAGGGCTGGTGCTCTATCCCCTATAGCGCCACCTAGCTGCCCCTTTTTTAGTTTTTTTTTTTTAAGTTAATAAATACCTAACAAGAGAGTCCCTTTGGATCTCAATCTGCACATAGCCTAACCCCAGAATCACATGGACTGAAATAAAGCCAGGAGCCACCCGCTGTCACATGTTTATCCCCCAAACTCCCTGGCCCAGAACATATGGTCAGCTCCTTGGGGTCATCTCCGTTACAAATAATTATTAAAAAGCAGAGTTGAAAGCTGAGGAGGACGACCTTCACTTCAAGGAGGGGGAGTAGGGCAAGGCTAGACAAAAGTCAGTTGAAAAAGATCTGAGGATCTCAGTGGATTGCAAGTTCCACAGTCAGCATCTGACACGGCAGCCAAGAAAACCAAGTCTGCCGGGATTGCTTGAGAACACAATGTCAAGCTGTCAATTGGGTTTGCAATTGGGCATTTGGGTACTGGGCTGCCCCCCAGGGCCCTGAGAAGGAGTCTTGAGGGGCTGCAGGGAGGGCAAAGGAGAAAAGCCTCCACTCCAGGGCAGCCTCAGCCTCTCTCTTAATCCCCTTCCTCCCCTTTTGAGCACAGGATGGCCCTGTGAACTCCCAAGAGCTGGAGGACTTAGACTTTTTCAACATTGTCCAGAGACACTCAAAAGCCAATCCCAACTCTCAAAGAGCTCCCCGGCAGAGGGAAAGACAGCCCACAAACACCGGGGGACAAATCCGGTCAACGACGGGGTGGACGGGATGGAGAAGGCCTTCCCCACCCAGGAAGGGCACCCTCTCCCCTTATTTGTTAATATTCTCCATCAGCCAGTCCTGAAATAACCTTTGCATCAAATTTGGACCCGGGTACTGGGTCTGGGCGGTATCTCCCCAGAAGAAAAGGAGGAAGAACCTGCCCATTTCTGTCTCTGGGCCGGTCACAGTGTCTGACACACTTACTAAATGAAGTGGTGGAAGAATGAATGAGTGAGTGGATGGATTAGTGGATAAATAAATGGATGGATGGATGGATGGATGGATAAAAGGTTGGATATTTGGATGGAATGATGGATGGATGGAGGATAAATGAATGGCTGAATAAATGGATGGAAGGATAGATGGATGGATGGCTGGATGGATGATGGATAAAAGGTTGGATGGATGTTTGGAAGGATGGAGGATAAATAAATGGAGGAATAAATGGATAGAAGGAGAGATGGATGGATGGAAAAATGGTGGGTAGATGGATGTATAGATGGATGAGTGAGTGGAAAGATGGATGGATGGTAGGTGAGTGAAAGGATGAATGCATAGATGAATGAATGGATGGATGGATGGATGCATGGAAGGATGAATGAATGAAGGGTAGGGAGAAGGATGGATGGATGGATTTATGGATGGAAAGATGGATGGGTGGATGGATAGATGGGTGAGTAGATGGATGGGTGGGTGGGTGGATGAAAGGGTGGATTGATGGATGAATGAATGGGGGGGTTCCCCAGGAAGTATTGACAGGTATCCCAAAGAAGCAGAGGTTGGGTGATTTGATTGGGGGTGGGGGGGGTTCCCAGGCTGTGCCTGAAGTACAGGGCACGTGACTGATTCCCGGCTTTCAGGAGTGGCAGTGCTCATGTGTTCACTGTTTCCAGAACTAGAAGAGGAAAGTGGGGCAGCTTGACTGGAGGATCAGAGAGTGAAGGATTTGGGTCAGCCTCATCATGGAGAGCACTGACCAATCAGGAGCACACAGGGCTCTAGGGCAGGTGCTGGGGAGGAGACAGAAAAGAGGACCTTACTGATTATCCAGTCCTATCCTATTATTTTACAGAGAAGGAAACTGAGGCCCAGGGAGGCTCACATAGACCCCTGGGTGGGCAGGAGTAAACCATGGAGCCAGAATTTGAATCTGTAGCATCCGACTGGTCCCTTGGGACCATTCTGGGGGGGAATGGTGTTTGTGGAGTCTGAGCACGGAACTGCATCCGCCTTCCGCAGCCGCTTCTGCTACCCAGGCCACTTAGCAGCGTGCATTTAGACACAGTAAGCCCCCGTAATTAAAAGGCAGAAGTGCAGGATGCTCATGGGAACAGAAGCATCCATTTAGACACAGCGAGCTCATCGGGGCCGGCTGCTGGACATTCATGTGAAAACAGGGCTGGGAGGGGGCTGAGAACGGGGGGGGTCAGGGCTGGGAGGGGCCCTAGACGTCAAATCCAAATTTCTCATTTTACAGAAGTGGCCAGAGCACTGCCCTTGGAAGACCTGAGTTCAAATCCAGGCTCAGGCACACCCTGGGTAACACCTTTCTCTGCCATCATTTCTTTATCTGCAAAATGGGGACAGACTCTCCCAGGCTGGTTGAGAGATAATACTTACAATTGCTTGGCAAACTTTGGAGTATCCCACAAGTGCCACCTAATGGGACGCCTGCTCCTCTTTGCCCGCTTGGTGCCTTGTCCCCGCTTTTCCTGGGATGGGAAATGCTGCTTGTGCAGTGCCCGTGCCCTCCTGCCAGCCAGTGCCCCCTTTGTGCCCCCAGGCCCTGCCAGCTGCGCCATCCCCACGCTGGCCCTCTCTATCAGTAAGGGCCCGATGCGGAGTCAGAAAGTCACAGTCAAATCCTGCTTCCCACACTTGGAGCCGGTGATCCTGGGCGAGCCCCCCTGGGCCTCAGTTTCCTGATCTGTAAAAGCCTGAAAGGCTGGTAAGGTGCCTCCCCGTGGCTGCCTTGGGCCCAGCTCTCGGTCCTTCTGCCCTGAGGCTCAGAGAGACTTGACCCGCAGGGTCCGGCGCCAGCACAGCCCTTCCCACTGACCCTCCTCGGGCCGCTCCCTTCCTACTAGTCTCCGTGGGCACCAACCCCCCCCGCTGGCAGGAGGGCACGCATGGCCTCCCAGCAGCAGGGGGTGCTCTTCTGAGGTGTCAGAGACATCTCAGAGATCTTGGGGTGGCCGGGCCAGGTCACACGGGCCTTGGGCAGAACTCGGTCCACTCTCAGGGCTGTCCTGAGGCCCAGTGGGTCCCCCATGGCCCGGCTCTTCCTCGGCTCCTGCTCTCCTTCCCCCTTCGCTGCCCCCTCATCTCCCTCCTCCAAGCCTGGGGCTGGGAGGACCTCCCGGAGGGCTGGGTCCCTTCCCCCCAGTGTCTCCTTTTGGCAGCTGGCCCCTCCCTGTCCCCTCCCCCTCCCCCCGGGTGCCGGCACCCTGAGCCTGGAGCCTGTTATCACGGCCCTTAGTCATCACTCCAGCTGCCCAAATATAGATCCTGTGAGCTCGTCCCCTTCCCCCCAGCCTGGGGCCCAGCCTCTGCCTCCCACCCCCTCCCGAGGAGGCTGCCCCAGATCTCCCGGGGCCGGGGCCACTCCGGGGGAGGTCTATGGGCCCCCCACTCAAGTGTCCGGCTCTTCGGAGGAGAGGTCGGCTCTGGGGCCTCCTCCTTCACCAACGGCTCCCAGACACAGAGATCAGACCAGTGGGCTTCCCTTCCATTTCCTGAGCCCAGGAGGAAGCACTTTCCTCAGGACGGCTGCATTATTAGGAGGCCATAATTATCCCATTTTACAGGGGGAGAAACTGAGGCCGAGGGGGAGCATGACTTCATGGCATCATCCCAGAGCTGGAAGGGACCTTGGGGGTCAGCGAGTCCAATCCCCTCATTTCACAGATGAGACTGAAACCCCAAGAGTTAAAGGTCATACAGCAGGCCCCACAGGGGCAAGATTGGAACTCAGCTCCTCACACTGAAACTCCAGCTTGCTCGCTTGTGAATCATTCCTTCATTAGTTTAACTAACAAGCTACCAAATGCCTACTAAGCGCAGTTTGTGGACAAATGGGAATGTTACAGAGGACCAAGTCCCCTTCCTTGTGGACCCATGGGGTCAGAGGAGCATGGAACCATAGACTTAGAGGTCAAAGGGAACTCAGAGGCCATCTTGTCCCCCTCTTTACACTCTGAGACATGAGAGGATCAATGACCATAGGGAATAAATAGAAGTCAGGATTTGAACCCAGGGCTTCTGTTCCAAATGCAGCAGCCTTTTCACTCCATCCTTTCCCAACTTACAGGACAGGTCTCCGAGACTAGAAAAGTTTGCTGAGGTAGAAAGCACTCGGTGGGTTCCTAGCTCACAAGCCCCCATCAGTGTGCTTCCTTACCTTTAATAGCCAGAGGATCCAATTAGTTCATAGCAAATGTATTTATTGAAATGGCACAATAAAAAATACTGCAATCGAGCATCTGCCCCATTAATGTGAGACACACTCTCCCATAAGTACCTGCTCCATCAATGGATCAGCCAGTTAATAAACAGTTATTAAACACCTACTGTGTACCAGGCAACAAGGAAACAAGTGACCAGATATGTATGTGGAGGGCCAACTTGTGCTGCAACACAGGGGGCTGCTGGTGCCTTTTAGTGTTGTTACCACTCTGCATCTACCAGAATCACTCACCAACAGGCCCTGCTGGACACGTGGTCTCTGCTGGACACTTTTGGCCTAAAGGCTGGAATGTTCCTTTAGCTGTTTTTGGAAAGCACCTGCCCTTGCCTTAGCCATGTGACAGCAACACACACACACACACACACAAAAAAAAAAAATCTCTTTTTTTAAGTCGTTTTGTCATTTTTTTTTTCTTTTTGGAGAAGTCTGTCTATTCCTGTCCAGAGTCTTGGCTAGAAAAATATCTACCATCCAGCCAGATGCTCTTTGCCCTCAAGTTCAGGACACAGAGGAGATTCTCCTCCCGGTTAACTAAGAATATAGATTAGCTAATATCATAAAATCATAGCTAATATTCCTCTTTTTTTTTGCTGAGGCAATTGGGGTTAAGTGACTTGCCCAGGGTCACACAGCCAGGAAGTGTTAAGTGTCTGAGATCAGATTTGAACTCGGGTCCTCCTGACTTCAGGGCTGGTGCTCTATCCACTATAGCGCCACCCAGCTGCCCCTCTTCTTTTCTTTGGACTCAAATATCTAGGTCCAGGATGCTGGATCTCCTTGGAGGAGACATCATGCTGGCTCTTGATAAGTATAAGCCATGCTACCAGCTTTATGCCATTGAAGCCCAGACTATACTTGGGCATTATACACATTAAGGATATTTGCCCCCCCAAAAAAACTACCAAACATTTCTGGGGCTTGGGGCCCCCAATTTTTCAATTGCAAATTGCATTCTCTAGTACAGATGAGAGGATGAAGGCAGAACTTCGCTCAGGGACAAGGTCATTCATTGATCTCCTACCTGTCTAGTCCCGTTCCAGGGGCTAGCGAAAGCCAATAAGGGCTTTGAGTTCGGAGTTACAATCATTTAGCCGACTTAAATAAGGGCCTACTGTGTGCCAGGTAGGGGTGGCCAGTTGGTGCAGTGAATAGAATAAAGCATCAGACTTTATCAGGAGTCATGAAATCTCCTCTTCCGGAGTTCAAGTCTGACCTCAGACATTTCCTAGCTGTGAGACCCTGAGGAAGTCAGCTTCCTCAACTATAAAATGAGCTGGAGCAGGAAATGGCAAACCATGGCAGTATCTTTGCCAGGAAGACCCCAAATGGGTCTGACCAACACCAGCAAAGTGCTATGGTACTATGTGAAGTGCTGAGGAGAAAAAGAGAAAAAAAATAAGCACTCAAAGAGATGCTCTGTAAGGCTGGGGAATAAACAGGACATCGAATAATAAATACAAACTATATACAAAATATAATTTCCGGAGGGCTATCGTGAGTAGGGACATCACACATTCTCGTGCCATTGTTCTTTGGAGAATATTTTTAGTGGACCATCTAAAAATAATGACAACAAAAACTTACAATCAGGCGCTCGCAATAAAACATAAAAATAGCTCATTTAATGGGAGTTAGAATTGAATGTTCACAAAGTGCAGGTGGTGCGGAGGGGATTTCTTTTTTTAAATGTTTTTTTTTTCTTTTGTATTGATAGCTTTTGCTTTTACATCGCTTCCATTTCCCTAGATGTCCCTCCTCCTCTCCCACCCAAAAAGCCATCCATTTGACAAAGAAACAGCTTAATGAAATGAAACCTCATGAAATCAAATCTGCAGCCCTCCCTACCCATAATCCCAATCTCCTCAAAGAAGGTAGAGGGGTACATTCTCATAACTCGGTCATCAAAATCACACAGCTTTTGATTTTTTTGTTCTCTCCTTTTTATATTGTTGCAGTTATTATATATGTTGTTCTCTAGGTTCTGCTACTTCCCTTGGCGCTAGTTCATAGAAGTCTCCCTAAGCTTCTCTGAATTCTCCATATTGATTATGTATTGCAATATTCCATTACAGTCACGTATCCCGATTTCTCTAACCATTCCCTAATCATGGGGCAACTATTTTGTTTCTCGTTTTCTGCTACCATAAATAAGTGGTGACTAAAAGAAATATTTTGCGGGTATTTTGGTCATTGACCTTCTTGGAGTACGTGTCTCATGTTGGGGAGTAGGAATGGAAAAGGTCTGGACATTTTAGTCATTTTCTTGGTGTAATCTCAATTTTTCTTTCTAGAATTTCTGAACTAATTGACAGTTACACCAACAATGCATTAGCTTGTCTTTCCACAGTCCCTCCAACATTGAACATTCCTTTTTTTTTTTTTTTTTTTTTTTTTTGCTGAGGCAATTAGGGTTAAGTGACTTGCCCAGGGTCACACAGCTAGGATGTATTAAATGTCTCAGGTCACATTTGAACTCAGGTCCTCCTGACTTAACATTCCCTCTTTTGGGGCAGCCAGGTGGCGCAGTGGATAGAGCACCAGCCCTGAAGTCAGGAGGAACTGAGTTCAAATCTGTCCTCAGACACTTAATACTTCCTGGCTGTGTGACCCTGGGCAAGTCACTTAACCCCAATTGCCTCAGCAAAAAAAAAAAAGAATTCCCTCTTTTGATCATCTTCGCCAACTTGCTGGGTAAGATGAAACCTTGAGATTGTTATGATTTTCATTTACTATTGTGGTTTGTATTAATCTTTTCCCCCAACCATCAAGAAGCATTTATTAAGCCTTTGCTAAGTGCTCGGCACTCCACTAAAGGAAGGATTTACAATAACAATAACAACAAACAACAGTTTATGCCGACAAGGAACCCATTATTTGTCTAATTTAATTTTCTAATTTTCAGGTTATACATACACATTCATTTTTTACAATTTCCATAGGAGTCATGTTGGAAGAGAAAAAAAGGGGAAAAAAAACCAGAAGGAAAAAAGGTGAAAACTGTATTCTTCGATCTGCAATCACTCTCCGTAGCTCTTTCTCTGGCTGCAGATAGTGTTTTCCACCCAAAGTTGATTGGACTTGCTGTGGATCACTGAATTGCTGAGGAGGGCCACGTCCATCAGAATTGATCATCACCCAATCTTGTTGTTGCCGTGTACAATGATCTCCTGATTCTGCTCGCTTCACTCAGCATCAGTTCCCGTGAGTCTTTCCAGGTTTTTCTGAAATCCTGTGGAGTATAAGAATACTCTTATTATTTCTTACATACTCATATAAGAATAATATGAGTATGTAAGTAATAATACAGTAAAAATATTCTTATTATTTCTTACCAAAAAAAATACTCTTTTCCTGGGGCAGCTAGGTGGTGCCCTGAAGTCAGGAGGACCTGAGTTCAAATCTGGTCTCAGACACTTAACATTCCCTAGCTGTGTGACCCTGGGCAAGTCACTTAGCCCTAATTGCCTCAGCAAAAAGCCAAAAAAAAAAATACTCTTTTCTTGCCTCTGCTGACTTCCTTCTGCATCAGTTCAATAGGTCTTTCCATGCTCTCTGAGTTCATCATATTCATCATTTCTTCTAGCATTGTAATATTACTTTACATTCATGTACCTGGGAATGTGTTGGTAAATATTTAACAACTGGCTTTTTGGAGAAATGGTGGAGGAAAAAAAAAAGAGAAATGGTGGAGGAATAAAGGGATGGAGAAATGTACACCTGACACACTTTTAAACTTAATTTACATTATTAATATTTTAGCCATCACTTACGTCAAAGCCATTCAATAAAAGATCAAACCCTGATTGGTGATCTTTGTCAATTTCTGAGATATAACTGCTCACCCTGAAAATTTAACAACAGGCTCTTAGAGAGCCAGAGTTGCCTCCAGAACACCCCTTTTTGTGCCACAATTTAGCCATTATCCAAATCAATGGGCAGCTCCTTTATTTCCAGTTCTTTGCTACTACAAAAAGTTTGACTACCAGTATTTTGGTATATATGGAAGATCTCATTTCATCAATGACCTTTTGGGGTCATTGAGGCTCAGTAAGAGAATCTATCAACCAAAGAACTTTTTTTTTTTGCATAATTCTCAATTCCTTCCAAAATGGTTGGAGCAATTCACGACTCCGCCACCACCACCCTAGGGTGCCTCGCTTTCCCCACCCCACCACTAGTGCCATTTTCCATTTTGGTCAAGTTTTTCAATTTATCGAACAGGGGATGAAACCGCAGGACTGTTTCAATTTATACTTCTCCTTCCATTAGTGATTTGAAGCCATTTTTAAGTTTGTGTGCCTTCTTGTGAAAACTGTTTGCTCATATCCTTTCAATCTTCATCCACTGCTGTTGGTCTTATATATTCCTTTTATTAACATTATATTATTCTCTTAGTTCCCTTTGTAGCTTGGGTTTTGGACTCTTTGCAGAGACATTTGATGAAATGATTTTCCCCTAATCCACTGCTTCCCTTCTTCTGGGAGAAGCCTCTTGGAGGTTGCCCTTGAGCTGATCTTCAAAGGGAACGCTGGATTCTGAGACAGAGGTAAGGAGGGTCATGTATTCGGGGTGCAGGGGACAGCGTGTGCAAAAGGCCAGATGGTCTGTCTAGAACGTGGAGAGCTCATGGAGCGTGATGATGTGTGACGCGCTTGGAAGGGTCACCTAGGGCCAGACCGGGAAGTGACTCACCTGGCAGGAGAGATTGTATTTAACTCTTGAGGGAAGGAGACCCTGGAGCTTTGGGAACAGGAGAATGACAGAGTCAGAGCCGAAATTTAGGAATAGCAATTTGGCAAGTCTGGCTTCCCGAGAGCCTGTTGTTAAATTTTCAGGGTGAGCAGTCATATCTCAGGTCAGGGTTTGAGCTTTTGTTGAATGTCAGTGATGGCTAAAATTTGGGGGGG
>JAJPUD010032518.1:0-11874 GCA_023553655.1 Myrmecobius fasciatus
GAAGGTGTCAGTGGGATCCCGTGAAGAGGGGAGATAGCTCTGGGTTCGAGAGAGCATCGTTCCTCCCAACCTTTTAGGGTCATTTCCTCACTTTGTGCTGAATTGAAGTAGTTTTCCTTCTAGGAGACAGCCAAGAGTTAGGATGAGGAAAAGTGTGCCGGGACTCAGCTACAGGAGCAGTAAGCCTCCCTCCCCCCACTTTTCACAGCATCATTCACTCTGGAAATATTCTAGAACCTTGTCTAAAAATAATAACCATCACTTCATCTTGACAGCCTTTTCTGTTCGAGATGCTGGTTATTATGGGGATTTAAATATAAATAAGGCAATGCATCCTCTCAAGAAACTTTTTAATTAGTAGGGGTTATAAAACAGGAATACAGATAAGCCATAAAACAGTCATAGGTGCTTTAGGAAGGGCAGTCAGTTCAAAAGTTTTGACTGGGGGTGAGGGATGGAGAAGTTCTGCTGGTGTATCTCAACTGATCTTTGAATGATGTTCTGGTTTGAAGATGGGAGAGAAAAGTCTCCATGGAGAGATCAGTGTGATCAACCCCAAAAAGTTCAAAGCACGTTCTAGAATCTTGTAAAATACTAAAGCATTCCCAAAGCCAAATATTGTTTTTAAAAATGTATACATTTTATTTTAATACATTAGACATAAATAGGTATACACCCACACAATCCCCCACTCATCTATCCCCACTTACATACACCCTTAGGAGTCCGAAAGACTCAGCCTCAAACACTTATTAAGCTAATTGTGTGACTCTGAGTAAATCACCTAACATAGGTACCCTCTGTTTTTCCACTTATAAAACTGGGATAATAGCACCTACCTCTGAGGATCAAATGAATTAACACAGGTAATGCCTTTTTTTTTTTTTTTTTGCAAAGTTTAAAAAAATAGGACCAGAGAGTATGCAGTGACAGCAACCATATAATTAACAACAAGGACATAAAATTGGTATTATACATATAGTAAAGGAAACTACTAGAGATGGGGAAAACAAGAAATTTGTTAATGGCCATACACACATCTTAGAGAAGGATTGAGTCAGTAAATAACACAAGTTTATATATATGTGTGTGTGTGTGTGTATGTACACACACACACATATATATGTATAGAGAGCCACTTATAATCCTGTTTTATTTGAACTTCTATGCTATGTTTTGTGTATGTTCTTCATATAATTGAATGCCTATACTTTTCAGTGGTAGTTAAAATGTGTGTATAGATTAAATGCATACACATATACATACATTTTTTTAAAAGACTTTAAATCTCTTGATTCAACCCTGAGATTCAGCACTAACAATCTCTAATTTTATTTAAAGTTGTAGTAATAGCAACAAGCATTCCCTAAGGACTCCTTATTTGCAGAGCACTAGCCAAAACAGTTCCTATCCTCAGAGAGCTCACAGTCTAATAGGGAGTTGAGACATAAAACATACAATATTACCTGTTACCTGTGTGTCCTGTGGGATTCAGTCCTTTAAAATCACATTTATGTTTACTATCATGATTACTTTTTGCACACCTTTTCATCCTTCAAACCTTCCACAGCTCTGTCTCCCTTTTCTCCTCTCAGTTGAGAATCCTACTATTCCAGCCTTCTGCTGTTGTCCTCTTCTTCATTCCTGTTTCTCATGAAGTGGCCCTTCTTGCCAAAACAAATCTCTTCACTTATAAAAATGATCCTTATTGCCCCTTCTATCACACTGGTCTTCACTTTCTCCCTGTCTGCTGGCCTCTTTACGGTCTATGAAAGTCATGTTTCCTTTATCCTCAGAAAACCCTCACTCAGTCCATTGATCCTTGCTAGCTTTTTCCACCCTCTCCTTCCTTTGGTGTCCAATTTGTCTACAGTTGGTGCCTCTATTTCCTTTCCTCTCTCTCTCATAACTCTCTGCAGTCTGGCTTACAGCCTCATCATTCAAGCAAAGCTGCTCTTTCCAAACTTATTGCTGTTATTTGTCCTTCCTTCTCGAAGAGGGCCATGACATCAGGGAGGGGATGCCATGACAGCAAGTGAAATGGACTGAAGTGAGGGGAGCTAGGCAGGGTCACCTGCCTCACTCCCTTCTCCAGAGCCATCTGGGTCCAGTGGATGGAGAGATCATGACAAATGGAGATGGTCCTCTATGAAGTCACTTATCTTAATCACCAAATCTAATGGGCTCTTCTGTCCTCAATCTTCTTGACTTCTCTTTAGCCTTTGACACTCTTTATGGATTTTTGTGACGCTTCTCTATTCTAACTATCTGGCCACTGTTTTTTCTTCACCTTTACTGCATCTTCATCCATTTACCATAGAAGACTGTCAAGATTCTGTCCCCATATCCCCACTCCCATTTCATTTTACATGGTCATCTCATCAGCTAAGCTCTCAGAGTTTCAAATATTATCTTTATAGATGATTCTTAGATCTGCAAATCCAACCCTTAACTTTCTATCAGTTTCCAGTCTTGCATCTCCAACTGCCTATTGGACATCTCAAACCATATAGCCTATGGATATCTTAAAGGCAAAATGTCTAAAACTGAATTCAGTATTTCCCCTCACCTCCTTCCGACTCCTTACACAGCCTGGTGACCCTACCATCCCCTGGGTTCACTGTATAGATGCCTGACTTAATGTAGGCATCCATTTGGTGCGAAGATATTACAGCTCATTGTTCCTAAACTCGGGGGATGCATTAGCATCAGCCTCCCCCAGAAGCAGAGATTACAAACCTGTACCATCATTCTTGCTAGTCTGTGTTTTTCCAATAGTCCTTAAAACTCTTTGGTATGATAGGACAGATATTGGTTAACCCAATAACAGAAACTACAGTGGAATCAGGAAAACTTTTTGCAGACAGCAGCAAGCCCTCCTTCTCTTGGTCTAGATCCTATATTCCCTGTAGATCACATGACTTACAGTACCCACAACTTCCTGCCATGCTGACTTTTCCCATTCAGGCTTTTCAAGGGCCAAATGAAATGGGTCCTCTCTGTTTCTTCTTCTACTTTGTTTTGAGATTCCCACTCTTAAAATCTAGCTTTACCACTTAATATCTGTAACTCAGACAGGTCATTTTTCCCTCTCTAAAAGCTTTTTTATTGTTCATCCAGGGGATTGGATAGATGACCCCTGGGGTCCTTTCTGGCTCTAGATTTGTATGTAATCCTCTGATCCCTTCCTTCTCTCTCTCACTGTGTCCCTCTGAGATAGGCTCCTATATGATGTCCTATCAGTGCTTCTCCTTTAGAAGTAGGGGATGTAGGGGAATGCAAAGGTGTCATTCCTGCCTCAAGGACCTTGCAATTCAGTAAGGGAAATAACATCTATTGGATCTGGGATCTCTTTAATGTAGGCAGTTTCTTCCATCAGATTACAACTCATCCATTTTTGCCCATCCTGTCACACTAATCCAAGAATTAGCCATGTAGAGCCCCACCCAGTCTGTGGGAGCTTGCTGTTTTCTTGATATTTTGTGGATCCTAGTGGAACATGCAATCTGTCTATCAGTATTTTCACATTTGCTCTGTGACCCAGCCCATCTACTTTTCTGGCCACATACTTACTCTGATAACATCTTTTATATAATTCATAAAATCTTATTTTTAGAATTGTTAGGGACCCTAGAGATCGAGTCTAACCTCATTTTACACATAAAGAAACTGAGGTACAGAGCTGCTTGCATAAAGGCACACAGCTAGTAAGTTTCTGAACTGGCATCTAAACCCAAATATACTTGATTATAAGTCCAGTAATTTTATCCACCATTATCATGCCTCTTATAATTTTTGGTTTGTCTTTGAGTAGTTGCAGGGCTTTTTTTTTTTTTTTTTTTTTTTTTTTTTTGAGATGGTCAAGTTTCCTGAAACAGACCCATTTAAAAAAGTTCAAAAAAGTTTATTTTAAAACAAGTCACAACTCTGAGCCCAGGCCTATTCTGCCATTGTACAAGTTATGAATGCTTATTAACAGCTGAGGAACAGTGTTTAGTAGCACTGAACAGCAAATAAAAATCCACATAAAACAAATATCACATCCACCTCCACTAGAACAAGTGTGATCTCATATTCTACTCTTCCATATTGTTGTATTTAATTCAACACTATCCTTAAAACATATTTTAAAAACTTTTCGAGACATACCAGGAATGCAGGGCTGGTTCAGTATCAGGAAAACTATCAGCATAACATATCAGTAACAAAACAGAAATCATGTGGTTATCTCCGTAGATGCAGAAAAAGCATTTTAAGTTGCCAGAGATAATTGGACAGAGTTGGTTTTGCAGAAAGCTACTGATAGCTCCAAAGCTACTCAAAATAAGGAGGCTGACCTTGATGGAGGGGGGGGGACAGGACTGAATATATGAATATTGCTGAAATCACTTTGTCCAAGGGAAATGACTTGGGGATTAAGATTATATGGTAGGGTGATAACCTTCAAGGCAATAGGGGAAAGCAGAAGTGATGCAGAAACAGCCATGGTATCTTACATTGTGGAAAACAAGTTGTTTCCAACATATAGTTTTGTCATTCTCACACTACCACTCCTTGTAATAGTCACTGCTGAAAATATCCTGGTTCATGTAGACCAGGGCTACTTAAATTATCCGTTTTTGCCCAAGAAATTTTTATGTAACCCCAAGTATATAGGTATATAAAATTGGTATCCAAATCAAACATTTATTTATAATTAATCTTAATTTTGTAACTCCTACATTCAATTACCACAGTTTAAGAAGTTGGAACTTAGACGTTTGAGCATAATCGTGAGGAGCTGGTTATCATGTAGGGAAGAAGCAGCTCATGTAGACAACACCTGTGAGAATTTAGACGACATGGCTGACTTTCATGTCTCCTAATACGTGTGTTCATTTAGCAAGTATCCCTTCTCTTGTGTGGGGCATATAGCCAAGGGGCAGAGAATAAAATCAGTGAGACATGATCTCTGCTTTCAAAGATCTTAACTTCTAGTAGGAAAAGGGAAATTGTAACAAGATAGAGGATGATTTAGCTTGTGATACATGTGTAAAAATACAAAGTGCTCTGAGAGGCAATGAGGGAGAAATCTCTGGAATTATGTTGTAAGGTTACTCTTGAGTTATCTGTGGTTGTTTATGTTGTATGTGTATGTTCATGTTGTCATCTATGACTTATATAGATATGCAGTTCAAATCTTGTCTTGATAAGAGTCCATTAAAGAGAAATCTCTAAAAAATTTCATTTTTTTATACTGCCACACATATTATTTGTAGTTTCTTACAGAATACCTCATTGTTACTTTAATACCTCAAAATACATATTTCAGATGATAAACAGGTTGATTTCAGAAAAGCCTGGAAAGATTTACATGAACTGATGCTGAATGAAGCAAGCAGAACCAAAAAAACAGTACACAGTAACAGCAAGATGTGATGATCCCCCATGATAGACTTCGTTCTTCTCAGTAATTCATCATCCATGGCAATTCCAATAAACTTTAGAAAATGCCAACTGTATCCAGAGAGAGAACTATGGAGACTGAATGTGGATCGAGGCGTATTGTTCTCACCTTTTTTTTTCCTCATGGTTTTCCCCCTTTATTCTGATTTTTCTCTTCCTACGTGACTCAAATGAAAATATGTAAAAAATGAATGTACAGGTATAACCCAAAAATTTTTTTTTAAAATATCTATGTTTAAGCAACAGATTATAACTTCTCTCTACCTGTTTGTATACAGTCATCATGATTTGATGTGGTTTAAAAAAAAAAACATTGGTGCCAACCTTGTGACAGAATCTCAAAGGGGAGGTGGGGGAAGGGGCCCCAACAGCCATCCCATCCAACCCAACAAGACTGGTCCCTGGATAACTGACACATGGTGCACCACAGGACCTTTTCCTGCAGCCTTTCTGGTGGAGTACCTCTGGCCACAGTTTGCTCCTCACTGGTGTAGGCCCCAAGATCCCACTCTGAAGCAGCAGAGCCTGCCCATATGGAGCCAGTCATCATTTGTGACCCATTAATGAGCAGCTGCTGAGAATCGGGACAGGCACAGAGCACAGATAGAGGAGCACAGGGTTCTGGAAGGAGTCCTGTAGGAGCCTGATTCTAGCCCCAAGATCCTGCTCTTGTACAGCCAGACTTCACCTCCCCACCTGTTGGTCAGCTGCAGTCGGTCTCAGCGGCTCTGAGCTCATTTCTAACAATAGACATTTACCCTTCCAGGAGCTGGTGAGCACCCCTCAGAGCAAGCCTTAACAAAACTGGCTTGGCCACTTGGGCCCTTTTTCATTAAGGACAAGCAGCCTCCACTGCCTTCTTTCTCTAAGACCTGAAAGCCCAACTTGTGACATAGGAGGAGGGAGCATTTGGTGCCAATTGTTCCCTTTCAGAAAACTTTGGGCAATGGCTGCCCCTCCTTTCACTGGGCTCACAGCGGTTGCTGATGTAATTAAAGATCTAGACACTCAGATAGCTGTAAGTAAGCTAATGAATGCAACCATGGCATTTATGGCCAGAGTTTTGAGTATGCACCATCTTGCCATGCTAACAGGCTCAGGGTACTTTTTAAAAGGCTGATTTGGCATCTTAAAGATTAACAACAGAACCAAAATTGCTGTTGATGATAAAAGATAAGTTACTCTTAAAAATTGTTGAGCTTCGTTTGTTGGACATAACTGCATTGAGTGTTGGTGCATGATGTGGTGTGTTAACATGGGTTACTAATCATTTCTGAATTACTGGGGCTGTGCTCCTATCTACAGAGTGGTTCTGGTATATTATTTGGATTTTATACATATTTTCTCCAAATTATCCTGTGTCTTTATCAATATCCAGTGTCCTGTTTTTATATAAATCTCAGAAATATCTTACTTTTTTTAGTAAATGTCTGTATGTGATTCTTTGATCCATTTGCTTTCTTCCTGTTCTGAAAACTATTTCAGATAGGTGATAAAGGAGAGATGGTTTCCAAATGTCAGGTAAGTTCTGCATTGGTTTCCATCTCTGTTTTTATAATCAAAGGTATAAACTTGTGACTATTTCAGATGAACCCAAGTTCTAAAACTCTTAACACACATGCATTTTTGTGAAATGACCACCCTTTGTTACTGATGCTTCTGAAATGTATTTGTATGTTTTCTTTCCCCAGTTGATTGGCCTTGGTCCCCACAATCCCAAAAAAAAACAGGATCTTGACAAGCTCCATGAACTGAAGGCCAAAGCCCGGCAGATTATGAACCAGTTTGGCCCCTCAGCCTTGATCAACCTCTCCAACTTCTCATCCATAAAACCTGAACCTTCAAGCACCCCCCCTCAGGGGTCCATGGCCAACAGTACCACAGTGGGAAAGATGCCAGGCCCCCCAGGGGCAGGGGGGCGTCTTAGTCCAGAAAGCAATCAGGTATCAGTTTGGCCTAATGGGAGCTTTGTTCATTGTTTCTTATACCCATGCTGTACTCTGTACTCTTATTTCTCTGTGATAAAGGGAATGGATGCAAGCATTAGGGTAAGTTGTTAGAAAAGATCAGGATAGAGATGTTTGAGCCCAGTGAGGTGTAACTTTCTCCACTTAGTTATATATATATATATTTTTTTTTTTCAACCCAGCCACTATTCTGAAAACTGTTTTGCTCTAATTAAGCACCTGCTATATGCCAGGTGAGAGGCATAGTGTGTAATAAGTAGAGATCCGGACTCAGTCAGAACAAACTAGGGTTAAGTCCTGCCTCTGACACTCCAGCTGTGTTAACCCTGGGCAAGTCACCGCTTTAAAACTATGGATGGCAGAATAGTTGCCCATCAGCATTGGCAGAGGAAGTTTCACTAGGAACAGGTCTTTATACAGATGCAGTTAAAGGACCAGACCACAAAAGAGAGATTGTGTCAAGCACTAGGGATACAGAAATGGGACAGATTCTATTCTCCAGGTCCTTAAGAGTCTACAGTATACACACAGATGGGATACAGAATAATTTGGGATGGGGGGAAGAGCATTAGCATCTGGGGGAACCCAACAAGCTCTCCTGAGGAGGGGTCCTATAGCTGAGTCTTGAAAGGAACTGAAGATAAGGAGAGAGAATTTTCCAAGTATGGGGGCAGTCTCTGCAAAGGCACAATGTCACATACAGAAAATAAATGGGCCCACTTGGCTGGAATGAATTGGGGGTAGGCTAGGACTGTAAAGTAAGTCTAGAAAAGCAAGGGAATAAACATTTGTATGGCCCCTACTATGGATCATGTATTGTACATTATCTTATTTGAATCTCACAACTCTGAGGTAGATGTTATCATCCCCATTTTATTGTTGGGGAAACTAAGGCAAATGGGGTGACTTTGCTCTAGTAAGTGTCTGAGGCTGGATTTAAACTCAGGTGTTTGGACTCCAGGCCCAACACTGTAGCCACCCTAGCTTTTTCTAAGGAGATTGAGTATTGAAAAGGATCTCTGACATCATCCAGTCCAATCTCCCTTTTTTTTGGGGGGGGGGGGGGGGGGAGGCAATTGGTGTTAAGTGACTTGCCCAGGATCACACAGTTAGGAAGTGTTACGTGTCTGAGGCTAGATTTGAACTCGGGTCCTCCTGACCTCAGGGCGGATGCTCTATCCACTGCACCATCTAGCTACCCCCACCAACCTCCCTATTTTATAGGTGAGGAAGTTGGGATCCAAAGAGGTTAACTAAGGTTCTGAGGTCAGAGGGTCAAATCAAGATCTGAACAGAAGTCCTTTGTCTCCAAATTCAGCATTCCTTTCTCTGTTAAATTGTATTTTTACTTATTTTGTTAAATGTTTCCAGTTATATTTTGATCTTGTTCTGCTGCATTCAGAGTTTAGGAGACCATAAATTTGAGACCTCTGGGTATAGGATGTGTAGAAGAGGTGGGAAGGGCCATACTGGGAAGTTACCCAGGTGTGAGCCATGAATCAGGGTAGTGACCACCAACAGAGGGACGAATCTGAAAAACATTTTAAAGGAAGAATCAGCAGAACTGAATGATTTGATGTGAGAAACAAAAAGACAACAGTATGAACCAAAGATAGGACTCCTGAAGTTTGCAGCCGGCCTGACTGGGAGAAGGCCAAGGAAGTGAAGCTCAGGAAGGAAGCCTTTTGGTTGGGGATTAAAAGGTCAGCTTTCACTATCAACCTCCCTGTTGGTCTCCTCCTTGGATGTTCCCCACAGATCTAGCAAAGCCAAGAGGCAGCCATGGGGGCAGCAGGGACAACAAGAGGGGGGCCTTTGCCCACTGCTGGGATCCTCGAGTGGGGTCTGCAGTTCCCAGGTTCTCAGAATCTCTACACCTTTGTGGTTTACATGGTTCCTCCAGGTGTGTAAAGACCTTGCTCTTCTTTCCACCTTCTCTTCTCAGCTGTGCTTCTCAGAAGCTGATAGAGTGGCTATCTCCACAAGGTCCCCTAGGCAGGGGTTTACCTTGGAGTTTTGCATTGCAAATGCTAACAGACAGAATTTACATTAACCTTCTGTTTAACTCCTCTTAAATTGACCTGCTTCTGTGTTTTCCTAAAACAAGGCTAAGCATTCTCCTCTTTGCTAGGTTTTGACCAAGAAGAAATTGCAGGACCTGGTTAGAGAAGTAGATCCCAATGAACAGCTGGATGAAGATGTGGAAGAGGTAGGGCACTAACCGATGATGATGGGGGGAGACAGTAACCTTGTTACACTCAGACTCAAATGGGCTTTTCTAGCCTTCAGCCAAATCTGAGAATTTCTTCTGTACTAGCCCAGACTCTACTTGAATACCCGCAGTGGTGAGGGATCACCCTATTCCACATGACAACTGTAATTGTTTTCTTTAGAATAAGCCAAAATTTGCCCCCAACCCCTTTGGCATTGGAAGAAATTAAAGGCTAGAGAAAATCAGATTTCCCAAATCTGCTTCCTCTGCTTGACGTGGTATAACCAGGAGTTAGAGGACAACTGATTGCATAGAATAGGCTAGCTAAGTAAATCAGACTCTGAGCTGCAGGCTGATGGGACACCACCATCTCCTTTGCCCATTGTTCCCAGGCTGCTGCAAGACACTAGAGGACATCTGGTGGGTAGTAAACCCAGCCCTTCGTGAACGTGCTGTCAGGCAGGTCAGGTGGGAGCTGACAGGTTTTAGCTAAAGCATGTTTGTGGTCACTCATCCTCCAGGGCTTCTCTTGGACTTCTTGTATATATGTGCAGACCCGGTCAGATATCTGTCATTTCCTCCACTGAATGGTAGGAGTGGGTGACTGGTGGGCATCCAGAGAGGTAGAGTTGGGGCCCAGATGGTCTTCCTTTACCCCTAAGAGTAACCGGCCCCACCCACTGCTGACTGGAGGCCCTCCCCAGGAGTCCTGCCCGCTTCAGGGCCTGCCAGTCTCTGCTAGAACTCAGAACTGGCCTGTTTTCCTGCCATCCCTCCAGATGCTACTACAGATTGCTGATGACTTCATTGAGAGTGTAGTGACGGCAGCGTGCCAGCTGGCCCGGCATCGAAAATCTAACACTTTAGAGGTCAAAGATGTCCAGCTGCATTTAGGTGAGTGATAACCATGCTCTGGAACCGCTATTGCAGACCTAAAAGGAGTCAAGTCACTGAGATGGGGTATGAGGCCACTGGAGGAAAGAAGCCCCAAGTTCCCCTGGGAGAAATAGCCAAGCGCAGGGATGGATCCCCATGAGGAAGAGATTGGAGGCCTGAATTCAATTCTTGACTCTGCTTTTTGCTAGCAGTGGTCAAGGGAATCCTCTGAGCCTGTTTCCTAATGTGTAAAATGGAGTTATTACTGGTCTTACTGGTGCTTCTGTTGTGAACTAATGTGAGCTGCTGCTGTTACGACTGAAGCTCTCAGAAGTTAATTCACAGGGACACATTTTAGTGTGGAGGAGGAGGGGCTTTTTTAAAAAAGCAAATAGTATTTTATTTCATTTTTTTTAATAATAGCTTTTTATTTTCAAAATATATGCAAAAATAGTAAACCCTTACAAAATCTTGTGTTCTATATTTTTTCTCCCACCCTTTCCCTAGACAAAGTAATTCAATATATATTAAACATATGTAATTCTTCTAAACATATTTCCAAAATTATTAAGCTGCACAAGAAAAATCAGATCAAAAAGGAAAAAAAATGAAAAAGAAAACAAACAACAAAAGAGTGAAAATATTATGTTGTGATCGACATTTAGTCTTCATAGTTCTCTTTCTGAATGCAGATTCAGTCTGTCACTTCATTGTTGAAAAGAGCCACATCCATCAAAATTGATCATTTTGTTGCTGTATACAGTGTACTCCTGGTTCTGCTCACTTCCCTTAGCATTAGTTCATGCAAGTCTCTCCAGGCCTCTCTGAAATATTCCTGCTGGTCGTTTCTTACAGAACAATAATATTCCATAACATTCATATACCATAATTTATTCAGCCACTCTCCAAATGATGGGCATCCATTCAGTTTCCAGTTTCTAGCCACAACAAAAAGGGCTGCCACAAACATTTTTGCATTTGTGGGTCCTTTTCCCTTTTTTATGATTTCTTTAGGATACAGGAACAGGGGCCTTTTTCATTAATACGATTGAGCAGGCATTTACTGAGCACTCCACAAGTGAAAAGCATCAAGGAGTAGTTGTGGAGTGTGGCCCATGGCCCATGGTTCAGGCAGTGGCAACAAAGAATGAGGGAAGTCACTGGACGTGAAGTCCCAATACCTAGGTTCTGGTGCTGACTCCATCATTTGTTACTGGGGTTGTTCTTGGGCTAGGTAATTAAGCCTTTAAGTCTCAGTTGCTTCTTTTGAAAAACAAAGGAGTGAGATAGCCTTTCTAGCCCTAGACCCTAAGAATAAGACTTGGGCCTGCCCTCTGGGAGTTTGTGCTCTGAGATGACTTGTATTAATAATCA
>JAJPUD010032519.1:0-10242 GCA_023553655.1 Myrmecobius fasciatus
AAAAAAATAAATTATAATGTTCATAAATATTGTACTACTAAAAAGCAAATGTAATAAAGGAAAACTTTGAAGAACTATTAAGCAAAAAGTAAAAATATGTATTCATATAGGCATACATATACATACATGTATCTTTGTGTATATGTACATATGTGTCTCTATATAAAATATATATACACATGCATATACATATAAACACACATATGCATATATTTATGTAATCACAATTATTTTATTCACAAAGAGCTGAATGAAAGAGACAAAAGAAGGGTTGAGCAAAACCCATGCTATGATTTACTTTTTGTTACTTTTCTTTAAACCTTTCAAACTGCTATTAAATTCTCCTAGTCAATTGGATTGGATGAACATATTTTAATCTTTTGAGATTAGGATCTGTTTTATGTTTTATCTTTGCATCCTTTCTACTTCTCATTGCTACAATGGGAGCTATATAATCTTTTGTATTTTATGAATAAAATATAAAATAAGTACTACCAAATTTATCTAAAGGAGAAATAATGAACGATCAAGATAAATCTATTAATTTGTCATTTATAATCATTTATTTCATTTCTTTGTTACAGAATTCTTCCTTTCTATATATGAATACAAATTTTCTCCAGTGATTAACCCCAGAAGTCATCTGGTCAGAATGTTGTTCAGAGGCATTTTAGCAAACTAAAAATTATGAGATATGTTAACAATAAGAAAAGGGATATCATGAAGTTGCTTGCTTCTGACTTAGACTGTGTTATAATTGTCCATATATAGGGACAGTACATAATAAGAGATATAAAGAAAAAGAAAAGTAGATCTTGTAGTCAGGAGATTCGGAGTGACTACTACATATTTGCTTTTATAAAATGACTCAGACATAGGAGGTGTGCCACTAAATTCTCAATATCCCCAGGAGACTTCTATGATGTGGTCATGTCTCATTGGGTCTCTCAAAACATAATGATCCTCAGAAATGTGGCCAGATAAGTTGTGTCAATATTTCTCCTCTCCTAGGGTATCTCTTATACTATGCTATGCTTGATAATTCCTAAATGGACAGGAGTCAGCCTTCTGTTATTAGTAAAGTCATAAAGCTTTCTTGAGAAAGGCTAGGCCACTATCTCTGATATAGTGCCTACCTGAGCCTCCATTCAATCAATCCCAATAAAAAATTTGACAGGCTTGAACATAGTACAGACTATTTGTCCAAGAAAATTATGTTTTTTCAGAACTATCTGTATTTCTAAAAACACCCTTACATTTCTTTATTCCTCAAGAGAATGCATGTTGAAAGATTCTGTCTATTTCTTACTGAATCATATTTGGGGAAAACATTTAATTTATATTAAAAGAAAGCAAATGAGTGTGACACATTTATAGGACTATGAATTTGGAATCAGTTAGACCTGGATTCAATTTCTGCCTCTATTAACTGTGTGAACCTAGATAAATCACTGTGAACTTCTTGGAGAATAAATTTATATTGATTGACCAAAATAAGGACATTAGAGTCAATAATTTATAGCATGTCTTCCATCTCTGGGTCTATGATACTATGATTCAGTGACCTTGAAAAGGATAAAGACATTATGGGAAATCCATAGCAAGAAAATGTGTGACAGTAAATAGGTAATGTAGTCTTTGTGGGCCTTAACTTCCTAATCTTTATAAAAAAGATTTTAACTAATGTTCTAAAATCCTCTTATCTCTCTGTTGTAGGTTTAAATGAATATATCCTCTTCTTTTCCTTCATGTATTTGATAGTTGAGGGTGTGTGTGTGTGCGTGTATGTGTTTGTATGTGTGTGCATGTAATGTATATATGTGTGTAAATTCAAAGTGTTTATCTCATTAGATGCTCAAAAACAACTTTGAATCGTAATGTCTGTAATATTCGTAGTGGTCTAAGATTTCAAGTCTAAATATAATAAAAATTACAGATGAAGGACTGCACTTATTCAAACTATATCAAAATGTTTGCTACCTTGGGAAGGGGAGGAAAAAAAACCCAACAAAAACTTTAAAAATAAAAAGAGTAAGAAAATTTTTAAATAAAGAGAAAAAAAACAAAAAAATTGATAACTTTTAAACCAAAGTCACCTGAAAATTAAAGAAATCTGTCCACAGATCTTTTCTTAAATATATGCTAATAAAGTGGACTATTGTATATAACACATTGTTGATTTCTCTCATTATAAACACATAGGAGATAGGAAGTAGGATGTGTACTCCCAAAAGAAGTGTCACTCTCAGTTATATAACACATTTTCCCCAAGCAAGGATTTTCCTCATCTCCCCATAAATCTTTTTTGTTAAAAAGAACATGGAAAAATCTGACTTTACCAAAAATTCTGTAAAAGTGATAGGCCTGTAACACCTTCTATTTAATTAAATCTAAGAATATTACTTAAACATGAATTATATACAAGGCACATGCCAGACTCTGGAGATACACAGAGAAAATGAAAACAAATTCCTTCCCTCAGAATACTTGTAATCTATCTTTAAGCCATAGTTTTTAGTGTTTCTATTTGAAACATATGTCAGAGGTTTAAAAATGATTGCAGTGAGGTCATGGAATCCATTTGTCATTGAGACTTATATTTGATAAATTAATAGTATATTATGGACATGTACGTAGATTTTTTAAATCAATATTCAAGGAATATAAATAAATTAGACATTTTTTTTAAAAAATGTAGCATTTTAAGACTTCTGCTTTTCACTATGAACCTTTGCCCAAAATGAATCATCAAAGAATCCTTGTTTTTCCCCTTTTTAAATGCAACTGTGACTTAGATTTAAAAAAAGGTGCGGGGAACAAAAATGAATTTCATTCAATTTTAGGTTTTTCTTCCCTTTTCAAATTCTGCTTGCTTTTTTCTTTTTGTTAAACTACACTAAGTCAATCTTTTTTCCAGAAATTATTCAGATTTTTAGCACCATTGGCATAAGTGTAGCAGGCATTAACATGATCATATTTAAAAGTTATAATTTTAGCAGAAATTCAATGAAGACAAATCATTTTAGGGTATGGTTTATTCTAATGCTCAATTAATTGGTTTGTTTGGCTGAGTTCAATTTTGAGTGACCCAAATTAAAAGTGAATTAAAAGTTTTCCAATTTTCTTTTTTTTTCTTAATCTATCACCTTAGTGACACATAGTTAAGTCTGCAAAGAAAAGGAAATGGCAAAAGAGGAGAAAGCTCAATAACTCCGATGAGATGTGAACTTAGATACGTATATTGCTCACTCAATACTCTTCTATTTCAACAGTGCATCACCAATTGCTGCTTCCTCTTTATTTGGGGGAAACATAGTTAGAAAACTTTTTTAGGGATATGGGCCATATATTCCTAGCATTCATGTTACATTTTATAGGAATCAATTTCTTATAAAGGTCACATTCACACAATAAGTTGGTAAGAAAGGACATACAAAAGCCTCAACACAATTTATTCCAAGTCACCCATCTTAAAAATTGAAACAAAAAAAAATGCTACATTTTCATGAGAACACAGTGACCTGTAAGATTTGGAGATCAATTTCCATGTAAAAAGAATTAATGAGGAAAACTTATTTGTTAACAAAATGAACCTCTTTTTGGCGGGGTGCACTTTATTATGTCATACAAAGATATATTTTATTATTTTCCCATATTTCATCTATATTATGTAGAGAAAAATGTTTATACTAGTAATGAAATGTAAATAGGCATATAAAACTATGGAATTAAAAATTCTTTTTCAGTAGTATAATATTTACAAAGGAGAAAATATTAAAGTCTATGAGAAAATAGCATTATGCCTAGCTCCAAAGAAAAAATTGACAGTAGCCATAAGGAAATAAGAAACATATTTTCAAAAAAAATAAAGTAAGAAATATTCAATTATAGTCCCTGGATGAAAGAATGGAAATTATATTCCTCCTCTAATAGAAGATCATTCTCTGCCACATAGGAATTCCTATTTGAATGACATTATTTCTTTGTTACCAGAGATGATAGTATTGTACTAAATAGATCTACTTTTTAGTAGATCTTTATAATAGGGAAGATTACCCTACTGTGCAGAATAACTGCAATAATCCTCCTGAGCATCAAAGAAGACTTCCTAGGACAATTCCTGTACCTTTCTGGAAGGATTAGTTGACACTGTAACCTTACAGTGTAAGTTTATCCTATTCTTATACGAATTCAGAAGAGAAGTTTTGATTAGAGGCATCTATACCTAGAGAGAAAAAATATTTTAACTAAAAAATTTCTTCTATGGCATTTCCTTTAATGATGTGTCATAATAAAATTACTTTA
Organism: Myrmecobius fasciatus; assembly: GCA_023553655.1. NCBI lineage: Eukaryota > Metazoa > Chordata > Mammalia > Dasyuromorphia > Myrmecobiidae > Myrmecobius > Myrmecobius fasciatus. The sequence continues at coordinate 4,306 of JAJPUD010032519.1, forward strand.
TACCCATAATCATTCTCTAGGTAATTAGAAATTCATGCAAAATATTGGATTCAAGAGAGGCATTATGATATGGAAGAAGAAATAACTAGATTTGACATTATGAGAGACATCTGTTTGAGTTTTGTCTCTACAATACATTTTCTTTGTAACAATAGACAAGTCATTTGAATAATAAAATCTCTTTATTTGTAAAATATGCATAATAAATAATTCCTTTATTAACCATCTCTTAGAATTGTTGTTAGGATGAATTGAGAAAATGTATGCAAATATATTTGAAGCATTAATTTATGAGTATATCATCATCATCATCAGTCTTAACTACAATCAGTTCAATCAATTCTATAGAAAGTTTAATTCCCTTCTCTTGCTATATATCTGAATCAAAGAGAATTATGATCTTAAAGCCTCAGGCAGATCAGTAAATAGTTTGTAGAAAGATGCATCATAAACAAATAGATAATAGAGAGGCAAATAGAAATATGATAAATACATAAGGTGATGATGATTTTGACATTGATTATACAGATATATAGATGAATTATAAAACATTTATCTAGTGCTTATTTTCTTCCAGGTGTTGTAGATACAAGTAAAAGTAAACAAGACACTTTTTATAGTCAAGAGTTTACATGGTAAGGGTTGGGGGGTAATACATAAAGGAAAAGAGAGGTGGAGAGGAAGTAAGCAAGATTTCTATGTAGGAAATAGAAAATAAATTTATATAGTGAGTAGATCTGGGAAATAAGTGAACTTGACTGGGTCCCTCTTAAAATGGTGGTATAGGCTAGAGAGTCATTAATTAGGACAGTGAAAGAAAATATATAGGTGCCCTAAAATCTTTCACTATTTCCCTCAGAAAATAATAACAACAACAAAGGAAGTGACTTCCATATAGTGAATGGATTTTCTCATAGAGAGTTTATTGAAAGACATAGATAATTATCTCATAGTAAAAGAAGACACTATAAAGCAATTCTCTTTCTAATAGGGGGGAATACTAATCTATGTTATTCTGGATCTATTGAAGGATAAATGTGTATTAATCCATGAAATTTAGCATCATCTTCCTGTAATCCAAAGGAATTTCTAATAAAAATAATTAAATGTACTTTATAATACTATTTTAAAAAGAAAATATACTGTTTTCAGATTATGCTTTACCTTTGAAGAAAAGGGGAAAAAAGGATCAATCCTTTTTTTTTTTCTCCAATACCCATAAAATTAGTTTATTCAAAGAAGCAATATGTACTAATAGGAATAATTGTAATGGAAATAATGGAAAAATTGTAAAACAAAGTCTAATGTACTAAGAAAAAATAACACCAAATCTGGAGTCATGAGACATCAATTAGACTCTTTGTTCTATCACACAATAGTTAGATGATTTTAGCAAGTTATTTTAGTTGAGGAGCTTTGAGTATGTCATTTTAAAAAATGGTCAGTATAATATTTGCATTATCTAATTTAGAGGGTTGTGAGAACTAAAGGAGAGAATTATATGATGCATTCTGGTATAAATTGCCATATATAATGTAATAATTCAAGAATGTTGGTACATAAGAATTTATAGTGAATCATGAATTCATATAACTTGATTTAATGTTTATTTATTTTAGGAAATCACAAATTTATGTAGAAGTTTTCAAATCAAAAATATATTCTTGCATTAGCTTTTGATTAGCTGTGTTCATAAATATGACTAATTGCTTGTTAATGGAAAAAGCTATCTTTTCTCTGCATAACTCATATTCTCTTTTGCAAGGTAAAATGTATTATTAAGGAAAGTTTAAAAATCATAGCATGTTTTAAAAAGATTCTTTGTTAAATTCATAGAAGGTTATCTCATTTTAATTGAGTTCCTTGCTATATAGGACATTTAGTTTTCTAATCAGTGTTACTGATCTTTATGGATTATAGAAATACCAACCAAAGTTGTACCTCCTTCTCAGAGAATTATAATAGAATTGCAAAACATCCCTTTAAGTTCATTACTTAAAACGCATAAATCACATTAGTTCCTGTTCTCCTACTATGCCTAACAGTTGCTGGCAGTAAGATCATCTTATAGGATTGGGATATATGTATGTTTGTGTGTATTTGCATGCTTAAGTATATACATATATGTATATATGCATGTGTATACATATATACATACATGTGCCTGCACACACACACACACACACACACACACACAAAGGTAATGGGAATAATTGTAATGGAAATAATGGAAAAACTGTAAAATGAAGTCCAATATCATCATGCAATATTTCCCTAATTCCCATTATCTGTCTGGTTATATTTGCAACTACCACCACTTCACATTCAATTTTATTCATTCATTTATCAAATATTTATTAAGCACCTAATATATTCAAACATAATGAGGAATACAATGAAATATAAGTGAGATTCTATTCAATATGACATAGATTTTCATGCAAAGGATCTAGCTAGCTAGTTATAATGATGAGTTTGATAAAAATGAATAATAAAGCTGACCAATAAATATGCAAAAAGACACTTAATAATTGTTATGGGACTTCTTAGGTCAAATTTGTTGCAATCTTCTGTTTAAAGGAATTCAAATCCTTGGTTTATTAATGTTTTGAAGTCATTAGATCCCAAGTTGGGACAAATGATAACATTTAATAACTGTTTTTTCCAATAGTCAATTTTCTTCTGATGTATTCCATATTCAAAGAGGAACTACACTGAATTGGACATTAAACAAGAAATTGTACTTTATTATATAAAAAGACATTGTCAGTTAACCACAGTTTATAATTTTCTACAAATGAAGTTGTTTGTTAAGTAATAGGTGATGTAGTTTTAGAGGAATCTTGATTCAGGGGAAGAATCAGTAATTTGAAAGTGTCAATTGAAGCTTGAGCCAGGAAGGCATGAATTCAAATCCAATCTCACACACTAGTGATATGACCCTAGGAAAGTCACTTAACCTAGTTTGCCTCACTTTCTTCATTTGTAAAATGAGCTAAAGAAGAAAATGTAAAACTACTTCAGTGTCTTCAGCAAGGAAACCACAAATGGGATCCTGAAGAGTTAGTCATGGCTGAAAAACAACTACATTAATGATTACTATGACTTTCTCTCTTGACTGTTCTCTTGCAATTCTGATCTTTTTATAAGTTGAAATGATGTTCAGTCACATAGTTTCACCAGAATAATATCAAAATTAAAAAAAATAGCATTTGTGTTAGGGATCAATTTGGAATTATTTAAAGTATTTCGTAATTTAGTTAATGCTATTTAGCCCATTCTTCTTCATTGATATTTGTTCTCCATATAAAAAATGTGTACTGGAAGAATAATTTAATGGGATTTCCATGCAAATACATATTATCTAATCTGAAATAATAAGCATTTTTCACCACTTATTTTTGCCTAGTATATATTTATTTAACTCCTCTGTTTTGTGGACATTAATTTCATTGATGAAGCTCTCATATAAATTCTGATTATTCTGACACAACACCATTTCAAGTGGTACCATTTAAAATAGTGATTAAATTAAACATATAGGCTAATTGTAACAATATTGTTGACTGTTGTTTATTTGTTTATATTATCTGTAACTTCTCCCAATCACTTGGTAATTTTTGGCAATAATTTGAAAGTTAATGCACTAGTACTTTAAACAAAATGTTTCATTTCCAGTACACATTTCTTTTTTGCTATTATTCCTATTTTTTTGATTTTGTTACATGCCACTTAAATGACTCTATATAGCATTTGTAGAATTGGCATCAAAATGTAGTGGTTCTATTATTACTGGTAATAGAAATACATTGTGAATCTAATATAGATAGATTTATTCTGTTGTCATTGACTTGTTGTCTTTACAGTTTCATAGTTGGCTATAATGTCATTTCTACATATTCATTTTGATCTGTCACTATTTTTTGAGAAAATAAGAGATCATCATGAACTACACTTATCTATATCATTCTGTAACTTAGTTTAACATACAAAGGGTTTCTCTTGGCAACTGTGTCTGTGCTTATTAAGGAGGCTAACTTCTTGGTCACAAAGACTTGTCTTTTTAATATGTCATAAATTGTGGTAATAGGAATAAATATTTTTATATATTATCAACCTAAAAACAAGGCAGTTTTGAACCAATATAATTACATTAAATATTTGCTCATTTTTATTCTTTCCTCTATTTTGCAGTTGGTTTTGACTTCTTTGACTTGCTTTTTATATAATGTATACAGAATTATTATAAAAATGATTGATACTTTTTTAAGCATCTTAAAAACCATACACTAAAATATAATTTTATGTTTAAATATAGTTTGATACTTGCCATTTCTAACCCAAATTCTGACTTTATTCTTTCTTGAATTCTTTCTGATCCCCATGTGCAAAATTTCTTATTGATATGTAATAAGATCTATGAGTCATCTGTCTTCATTTTACAATGCATTTTATAACCATACTTTCTATTATTCTTCATGCCCAACTTTGCAAGTTTAAAAGTATCACTCCATATATTGACTTTATTTTCCTTATTAAAATCTAAATTGACAGTTTTGTGGCTTCCATCAATTGCTGCCAATTCAGACTTTTGCGACTAAAATTAATATTTTTAAAAAGCTTTTTCTTTTCTTTCAAATACTTGAAACCTGAAAACTTGTCACTTCCATTGGAGAATACCTTTAAAGTGATATTAATATAGGATTTAAGATATTCAAATTTTAAAAGGCAAAGCAACTAATATTTTAATAACTTGTTTTTATAATTTTTTCCCTTCAAAATTTAGAGGAATAAATAAATGGGAAAACTCTGTTCTAGAACTGATTTTCTATGAGGGAGAAACTAGTTTCTGGAATGTAGAAAATTGAAACCTTATGGAGAGAGTGAATAAAGGAAATTCATCCTACTTTGACATGTACAAGAGATTTTGAAAGAACATGTTTCATAAAATCAGAGGAAGAAAATATAAGTTGCTATGGATTAAAATACTGTGGGTTCAGTCATCTGAATGAGAATGAGAAATGACCAAAAATTTATTTCTGAAGATAGAAAGAGCCATTCAGATGATAGCAGAAGAAGAAATGTGAAGTTTGCTTATGAGTCTAATGTGAATCACAGAAAATTCACTTATCAAAGCATATTTTAAAAGATTTTGATAGGGGGCAGAGCCAAACTGGTGGACAGAAGACATGTCTTTTTCTGAGCTCTTCCCATGTCCCTCAAATTAACAGCAAATCAAGCCTCTGAATTGATTTTGGAGTGACAGAACCCACAATTATTTGGAGTGTAACAAATATCCAGGAGAACATAATTCGGAAGATCTCCAGAAAAGGTCTGTTTCAATCAGGCAGGGAAGGAGGTGGACAGAGCACAGGCAGAGTGCAGACAGCCCAGCAGAAATCCCAGTGTAGCAAGTCCAAGGACTCAGGGTGGTGTGGGCTCCATAGCTTCAGGAGGAATCTACAGTGGTGTTGACTGTTCTGTCCTGGTTGCAAGCCATTAGATCAGCATATTACCTGTAAGAAATCCAACACAGATACAAAAGGCAAATAGTGAACCCCCAAACATCAGAATATCATAGGACCTGGTCACTCCCACCCAGCACCAGAAGTTAGTCAGAATAGCTGCTGTCACCTGTAGAAGAAGCTTGGATAATCTCCCCTTTGCCCTAGAAGCTGACCTCAATCTTTTATTTTTTATTTTTTTTATTAAAAGCTTTTTATTTACAAAACATATGAGTGATTTTTCTACATTGACCCTTGCAAAACTTTTTTTTTTTGTTCCAAGCTTTTCCACTACTTCCCTCCAACTCCCACCCCTAGATTACAGGTAATCTAATACATGCTAAATATGTTAAATTTTATGACAAATCCAATATATGTATACATATCTATACAGTTATTTTCCTGCACAAGAAACATCAGATCTAGAAAGAGA
>JAJPUD010032520.1:0-10434 GCA_023553655.1 Myrmecobius fasciatus
AGAGTCTTTTGCTCGCTGGCCTTAAGGAAGGAAACTTTTCTTGTCCTGCCCCATGATTAGGGCCCGGTTGCTGGGTTTCTATGGGAACAAGACCTCTTTGCCCAAAAACCCTTAGTCATAGTTTTGCTGCTGATAAGCTGCAGAGATATGATCTAGCTGTTACCTCTCCAACACTATTGGTCCAACACTATTGGGTTCCAATGTAGCTGATGTCCTATGCTAGGGGCAGGACCACTGGTGTGGGGGACTTTGCTATGTAATACGGGGTAGCCTAGGAAGTTCCTGGCTTGTTGGAGGGTAGGAGCTCCCTGGTGTATTGTCCCAGGATTAGAGTCTTGTTGCAGGCCTATTGATATGAGACTACTTGTTGCTTCTTTCTAACTTTGTTCCCCTCATTCCTTAGGGAGACAGACTTTTTCTGCTGTGTTGGTAAGTTTTCTGGCTCCTAGATCAGATCTGAAGAGGTCTTCGTGTTGTTTGGAAGGAAATTCATAAGGGCTTCATCAAAAACCTTCCTCACTCTGCCATCTTGCACCAGAAATCTAACAATAAATTATTTAACTTGAAAAGACTTAAAATGGAGAGAGAGTTTGTGCATGATTTTTTGTTTGCATTTATCAATGCAGCCTCTGAAATGCAAAAAGGTATAGATCAATTTTCTGCTGCTTGTGCGAATTTGGCTTAATAATTAACATGAAGAAAATAAAAGTTTTCAACTAGACAGCACCACACCTTTCATATTTGGAACTCTTGGTTGTAACAAAAACAGAAGTTTTGAATAATGTGGATAAGTTCACTTATCTTGGTAGTATATATTTCAGTAGTGTACACATTGATAATGAAGATGACAAATGTATTGCCAGAAGTATCTCAGTGTTTCAGAAACTCTGAAGGATGTTGTGGGAGAAGAAAGATATTAGGATGCTTACCAAACTGAAGATCTACAGAACCATTTTGCTGATCTCATTGTTGTATGCTTGTGAAATTTAGACAGTCTATGAGGGCTATGGGAGGAAACTGAATTGCTTCCATTTCAATTCTTAGGAAGGTCTGAAGATCTTGGCAGGATAAGGTACCAGACACTGAACTGCAAAGCATTCAGACTCTACTGGAGAGAGCACAACTCTGAAAGACTGATCATTTTGATCAAATGCTAAACATATACATGCCTAAAAGACTGTTTTGTGGTGGTGAGAAGATATAATAAAAGGCCACTCCCTCTAAAGGACTTTGGAAATGATTGCATAACATGGGAGACACTGTCGAAAGAACAACTAGCATAGTGTACCTGTATAAAAACAGAATTGAAGTAGCTCTAAAGAAATGTGTAATGTGCAAATATAAAGAATAGGCCTCAAATATTCACATGGATTATTTGTACCTAACCTATGGTATACTGTTTCAAACTTGAATTGGTCTGATCAGACACAGTCAGACATACACTAAGTTGATTTTAAAATAGTAATGTTGTTTTGGTCCTCTTTGAAAATGAAGGACAACAGCTAATCAAACAAACAACCATTTCCCTGGGAGAAGCAGATGTATGAGTTTGTGGGATGATTATCTATAGTCATTGGTATCAGTCTTATCCCCCAATAAGGCAGATTTTCAACAATTTCAAATATAAAACAGTTCATGGAGTCATAGTATTAAGAAACATTCTATGAATCATCTTATTTAACCTCCATGTCTTTTTAGATAAGGAAATTGAGAGGCCCAACAAACTTAGAATTGTCTCAAGATCATGCAACTAATTTTTAGTAGAGAGGAGATTTGAACCTGGTCTTCTAATTCCAAGTTCAGAGCTTTCCATCAGTTTTTCTTGTTGTTCAGTTATTTCAATTGTGCCTGACTCTTCATGATTAGATTTTGGGTTTTTTTTTTTTGGCAAAAATCTTAGAGTGGTATGCCATTTTCTTCCTTCTCTAATTTTATACATGAGACAATTGAGGCACTTGCAACTGAAATGGTTTTAAATGACTTGCCCAAGGTCACACAACTAGTAAGAGGCCAGCTTTGAAATCAGAGATGAGATGAGTTTTTTTTTTTTTTTTTTTTTTTCTGAATTGAGATTCAGTGCTCTTTACACTGATCAACCTAGCTGCCTTTAACACTCTTAGATAGATAGTAAATTAAAAAAAGAAAAAAGAAAGAAAATGCAAAGAGACCAATTGTCACAGTAAATGGATATGCAATATTTTAGGAGCTGAAGAAGTTTTGAAATAGTTTTTGGGGGGCAATATTTTTTTCTTTAATTCGACAATATCGAAAAAAATTTTAACAGCAAGAACCCAGATATAGTTAGACTTAGCACATCTTTATTTAATGTGCTTACTTTAAGCATTGCACTACAAGGGTAGGTAATTTTTTTTTTAATTAAGAGGTAATACCTGAATTTATTGCCCTTAAATATGAATAACTTTAATACGAATGAAGTTACTTCTTAAGAGGGCAAAGGTCTGAAAAAAGGAATTATCCTGATCTTATTAAATTGCCCAGTGAATTTGTTGAAATAATACACACTGCAGGATGTTGTGAGGGATGTGTAGGAAGCCAGATTTCATTTAATGTGCGGAGATGGAATGAATTCAGAAGAAAAGTTGGAGAACTTAGGGAAATCTCACATTTTACACTGCCAATTTTTCTCTCTCGCATTTACCAAAGAATCTATTTTTAAGATGCACATTTTTCTTCATTTATTTTATATTTCAACTTTACAAAACTATTAACTCTTTTAACAACATTAATAACAAGAATATCTGAAATTCTAAAAGAAATTTAGGACTTACTAAAGCCTTTTGTAAACATTATCTCACTTCATCCTTATAGCAATCTTGAGAAACAACATCTTGTGGTGGTTAGTTTCCTGAACTATTTTAAAAAGCCTTTAGTTCAAATCTCAGAGATTTAAATCTATATTTTTACTGGCAAGCTAATTAATATTTCTCAGTCTTACATATCTTAACTTCTAAATGTAGAGAATAATTTTCTCTAACATTTATCTCATGGGGATGTTGAGAAATTCAAATATACATAAAACTTTAAAGCCCTGCATAGATATCAATTATTATGTGATAAATTTATTAGTTATTTTTCCAAATTTATGCATGAGAAAAATGGAGTTGACTAATCTTAAGTAACACGTGCAAGATCACATATTCAGTAATTGTTATATCCTTGAAAAGTTGGAAATACCACCAAAAAATTAGGAACTATGTTTGCCGATACCCAGCTCTGGAACCATGAGAGTGACCTGTTTGAGCCCAACAAGAATTAGCTCTGGAAGCAGAATTGTTGTGTTCTACAAGCAAGAAAGCTACTAGTCTATTGACTATACTATACTTGAGAGTAAACTAAATGTCAGGGAGAAAGTATACTGCTACAATTTAAGCTTGAGCCCATTCTACCTAAAACAATAGGTTATAGAAGAGAGAGTATGTCCTTGGTTCTAGGGAATAGGGGTATATACTTATGAATAAATATTTCTTTGTAAAAGGTAATGCATAAATGATAATAGAAAGATAGTATCTAGTATTATCAAATGAAAGGTATAAACAAAAAGAGGACACAAAACTTTTTACTTCACATTAAGTAATGCCTTAAGTAGGACATTCTAAATCATCCACAAAGAAAGTAATTGAGACAATTTGTAGCTGGAGTAACATTTCAGTATACAAAATAATAATACAAAACAACAACATTTTAATATAATGACAATTATTGTAGGTTTTAAATTACTTCCTTACTTAAAAATTACTAAGAATACATAAAATATCTGGGAGTCAATCTAGCAAAAGTATACTCAATAAATATGATTACAGTAACAAAAAAAACTTAAAGAAATGAAAAGCAATTTATGGAACTTAATTATCATATTCATGGCTGGGCTATCGTCATAAAATAAAAAAAAGATAATGTAACCAAAGTTAATTCATTGACCTGTGGCTATAGCATTAAAACTAACAAAGGGATACTTTATAGAACAATGTAAAATAATAATTTGATTAATTTGGAGAAAAATATGACAAGAATCTCAAGGGAAATAAAAAAGGGCAAACAAAAATGAAACGATGGGAGAATAGAACTTTCAAATCTCCAACTATATTATAAAGTAGTAATATTCCAAAATGTTTGATATTGGCTAAACTAGAAAAGTATGTTGGTGGAATAGAGTAGATGAAGAAAATTCAGAAATAACAGAACTACATAGACTAATTTTTTATAAAACTAAAAAAAAAACTCATTGAAAAAACTTCTTATTTGATAACAATTACTAGAAAATCAAAAAGGAGAATTTTTTATACAATAGCATTATATAATATTTCCCCGTTGTTAATTAAATATTGAAATATACCATAAAAATGTAGAAAGAGAAATATAGCATATAACTTTCACAGGCATGGTTGTGGGGTAGGGAGTGATGAATCCATAAATAATGAATAGGCAATTCTAAAAAATAAAACACATAAATTAAATAATTGGAAATTGCTAGATTTTTAAAAATGAAGGCAATCAAGTGAAATAGTAAAAAGGGATGTAAGGTAAAAAAAAAAATCTTAGCACAATTTTTGATGAGAATCTGTTAATCAAGATAAATGCTGACATATGGTTTCTAGTGTTTTATTAGCAGTGTGTGCTGTGTTTTGTCAAATGCTTTTTATGCATCTATTGAGATAATCATATGATTTCTGATAGTTTGGTTGTTGGTATGGTCAATCATGCTGATAGTTTGCCTAATATTAAGCCAGGTCTGCATTCCTACTATAAATTCTACTTGGTCATAGTGTATTATCCTGATGATATTCAAAAGTCATTTAACTGTTTAAAAGTTGAAAATGTGGAATTGATCCTAATCTTAGAGCAAGTAAAAGCAAAAACATAAATCTATATTAAAAGCAATAAGGAAGTAAACTTCATCTTGTTAAAAGATACAATAGATAATGAAGTAATATCAACACAAAATATATATGGACCAAGTGTTATAGCATCCAAATTTTTAGAAGAGAAGTTAGGTGAGATGCAAGAAGAAATAGACAGAAAAACTATACTAGTGGATGATTTTAACTCCTTTCTATCAGAACTAGATAAATCTAATCACAAAATAAATATGAATGAGATAAAGGAGCTGAATATAATGTTAGAAAAATTAGATATAATAAACCTTTAGAGAAAATTGTATGGAAAGAGAAAGAAAAATGTCTTTTTCTCAGCTGTACTAGCACCTACACAAAAATTGATCATGCATTAGGGCATAAAAACCTCATTATCAAATGAAGAAAGGCAGAAATATTAAATGCATCTTTTTCAGATTGTGATGCAATTAAAATATATATTCAACTAAGGGATAGGGAAAGATAAATTAAAAGCAATTTGAAATTAAATAATCTAACCCTAAAGAATGAGTGGGTAAAACATCAAATCATAGAAACATCAAAGAGAATGAAAATAATGAGACAATATACCAAAATTTATGGAATGCAGCCAAAGCTGTTGCTAAGAGAAATTTTGAAATTTTATATTTATAGATGCTTACATGAATAAAATAGATCAATGAATTGAGTATGCAAGTAAAAAAATCTAGAAAAAAGAATAAAAACATTCAATTAAATACTAAATTAGAAATTCTAAAAATCAAAGAATAGATTAACAAAATTCAAAGTGAGAAAATTATTGAACTAATAAATAAAATTGAGACAGTTTTTTTGAAAGAAAAAAAACCTCCAACAAAATAGATAAGTTTTTTGGTTAATATGAGTAGAAAAAATGACAGAAGAAAAACAAATGCCAGTACCAAAATTAAAAAGGGTGAACTTGCGACCAATAAAGAGAAAATCAGAACAATAATTAGGAGCCATTTTGCCCAACTGTTTGTCAATAAATCTAATAATCTAAATGAAATGTTTTAATACTTACAAAAATATAGATTGTCCAGATAATCAGATGAGGAAATAAATTAATTAAATAGTCCCATTTTAGAAAAAAAAATGAATTGAACAATCCATTAATGAACTCTGTAAGGAAAAAAAAAAACAAAAAAACTTCAGGACCACATGAATTGGTGAATAGATTCTACCAAACACTTAACGAACAATTATTTCCAATGCTTAATAAACTATTTGTCAAAAAAGGGGAAGAAATAATCCTACCAAATGCTTTTTTATGATATAGATATAGTGCTGATATCTAAATCAGGAAGAGTCAAAACAGAGAAAGTTATAGACCAATTTCATTAATGAATATTGATGAAAAAACTTTAAATAAAATATTGGCAGAGATTATAGCAAGTTATCACCAGGATAATATACCATGACCAAGTAGGATTTATACCAGGAATGCAGAACTGGTTCAATATTAGGGAAACTATCAGCATAATTGACCAGACCAACAACCAAACTATCAAAAATCATATGATTATCTTAATAGATGCATCAAAATGCATTTGGCAAAACACAGTACCCATTACTAATAAAACACTAGAGACCATATGAATAAATTAAGTTTTTCTTAAAATGACATGTCTAAAACCATCAGCAATGCATATAATGGGGATAAACCAGAAGCACTATAAATAAGATCGGGGGTGGAACAACGTGCATTTTCACCACACTATTCAATATTGAACTAGAAATATTAGCTTTAGCAGTAAGAGGGAAAAAAGCAAATTAAAGGAAACAAATGAGGAAACAAAATTATCACTCTTTGCCAATGATATGATGGTATACTTAGAGAATCCTAGAGATTCAACTAAAAAAACTCCTAGTTATAGTTAACAATTTTAGTAAAGTTGCAGTATATAAAATCAACCCTTATAAATCACAGGCATTTTTTAAAAAATAGTATCAACAAATCCCAGAAGCAAGAGATAGAAATCCCATTTAAAATAATTGTAGATGATATAAAATATTTGGGACTCTAACTGTCAAGACAAAGCTAGGAACTGTTCATTTACAAAATACCTTCCACACAAAAAAAATTAGAACTAATCAATTGGAAGAATATCAAATGCTCATGAGTAGGCTGAACTAATATAATAAAAATGACAATTCTACCTAAATTAATTTACTTATCCATTTCTATACTAATGAAATTGCCAAGAAATTACTTTACTTTATAGAACTAGGAAAATAACAAAATTGATTTGGAAGAACAAAAGGACAATTTCAAGGTAATTAAGGAAAGAAAAATGCAAAAGAAGGTGACTAGCAATATCTCTAATGAGTCTATATCCTAAACAAATCATAAAAAAGTGGAAAGGACCTAAAATTGTAAAATTCTTTGTAGCAGCCCTTTTTGAGGTGACAAGGAGCTGAAAAGTAAGTGAATGCTCATCAGTTGGGGAAGGAAGGTGGATATTGATATAAAATCAGGCTTAAACCTATATTATAAAGCAGCAATCATCAAGATCATTTGGTACTGGCTAAGGAATAGAATAGTGGATAAGTAGAATAGATTACTTTCATGAAACATTATGTGACAAAAATTGCAGAAGAAAACTGGAAAATAGTATGGTAGAGACTAGGCATTGAGTAACACCTAAACCTCTATACCGAGATAAGACCAAATGGGTTCATGATTTAAACATATAGGGTGATACTTAATAACAAAATTAGAAGAATAGGGGATAGTCTACCTTTCAGATCTGTGGGAAAGGGAGGAATTTGTAAACAAATAAGAACTAGAGAAACATTAAATTAAATTAAATTAAAAAGGTTTTCTACAAACAAAACAATGAATCCAAGATTGGAAGAGAAGCAGAATGCTGGGAAAAATATATATCCAGTGTTTTTGATAAAGACTTTATTTCTAAAATATATAGAAAATTGTATCTAATTTATAAGAATACAAGCCATTCTAAAAGTGATAAGTTGTCAATGGAAATGAATAGACAATTTTCAGATGAAGAAATTAAGACCATGGTTAATCATATGAAAAATGCTCTAATTCATTGTTGATTAAGAAATATTTACTATTTACTAAGAAATGCAAATTAAGGCATCTCTAAGACTACTTCATACCTTTCATATTGGCTCAGATGATAGGACAAAATAATAATCAATATTGAAGGGGATGTGGGAAAACTGAGATTCTAAAGCAATGTTGGAGTTCTGGAATGAAACAACTATTTTGGAGAGCAATTTGGAACTGTGACCAAAGAGCTATAAAACTATCCATATCCTTTTATCCAGCAGTGTCCCTATTGAGTCTGTATACTAAGGAGATCATAAAAATGGGAAAAGGACCTACATATGAAAAAAATATTTGTAGCAACCCTTTTTGTCATGGCAAGGAACTGAAAATTGAGTTAATGACCATCAAATGTTATGGTATTGAACAAATTATGGTACTGAATGTAATAGAATATTATTGTTCTATAAAAAAATGATGAACAGGCTGATTTCAGAAAAACCTGGTAAGACTTACATGTACTAATGTTGAGTGAAGTAAGTAGAAGCAAGAGAACATTGTATACAGTAATAAGATTACATGATGATAACCATGATGAACTTGGCTCTTTTAATAATGAGGTGATACAACGTAATTCCAATAGACTTGTGATGCAAAGAGCCATCTACATTCATAGAGAGAACTATGGAGATTAAATGTGAATCAAAGAACAGTATTTTTTCCTTTTTTTGATGTTGTTATATATTTGCTTGTGTTTTTTTTGTTTGCTTGTTTTACTTTTTTTCTTGTCTTTTTTCCCCTTTTGATTTGATTTTTCTTGTACAGGATGGTGAATATGGAAATATATTTACAAGAATTGCACATGTTTACTCTTTAGTGGATTTCCTGCTGGATAGGAGATTGGAGAATAGGAGTGGGAAGGAGAAAATTTTGTAACAAGGTTTTATGAAGATGAATTTTGAAAACTTTCTTTACATGTATTTAGAAAAGTAAAAAGCTATTATTATAAAAGTGAAAAGGGATATGAACAAATAGTTCTTAAGAGAATAATTATAAATTAATGCTGATGATATTAAAGTTATTATAAATCCTTGATTATAAAAGAAATGAAAACCAAAATAATCTGGATGTTTCACCTACAACAAACTAATTGGTAAATATTGGCAAATAATGCCCAAAAATTTACAAAAAGGAATATTGATGTTAGAAGTAGTACATAAAGATAGATAGTCCAATACATTGTAAAGTTGTGAACATGTGCAAACATTCTAAAACACAATGAGAAATTGCAGAAATAAGGTGATGAAAATGTTCATACTCAATGTCTTTCTCTCTCTCTCTCTCACACACACACACACACACACACACACACACATACACAGAAAAAAAGCAACTTATATAGTTCAAAGAATTAACAGTAGTATTTTTTTTGGATAAAAGAACTACCTACAAAGTAAATGTCCAGAGATATGGAAATGATTAAAAAATTATAAATATGCAAATACAAGAGGATATTATTAAGTTCTTGGAAATAAATAATTAAAAGGGAAAGGCACAAAAATATGAATAGATTAGAAAGTAAAGTAAGCAAAACTAAAGACAAAATATATAGAAAGAACACTTTATAAATGCAAGTAACAGTAAAGCAATTGAAATTTCATGTTATAAGAAAATTATGACTAAATTTCCCACTCTTCTATTATCCCCTTCTATCTCTTGCTCATTTGCAGAAGTGGAATTAATGGATATTTATGTATCATGATCAAAAGAATTTATCTAAAGCCAAGGGTGAACAGATTCAAAGAAACTTATGGATAATTCAAGAAAGTTTAATGATGAGGGAGGAAAAAGTCTCTGACAATTAAAGCTGTCTAGATACAGATGGGAAGCTTTAAATGGTAGTGTATTCCTTTTCACTTGATTTTTTCAAAGAAAATCTTCATGATGACTTAATAGTACACTGAAAAATCTGTGTTAAATATAGATTGAAATAAATGGCCTCAGAGGTTCTTCTAAGTACTGTCACATTATTTGTTTAAATAAGATGTATATTAAATTCCTCCTCGACTGATATATATTATCTTATAGAGCAATTCAGAGATTATATCACAAACACATGGATTCACAAACTGTCTCAAAAATATAGTACTATTTGAATTGCACACCTTCCTGATAACCACACTTCCAGCACACTCAAATTTCCAAATCAGTTTAGTTGGTTTAGTTGTGTTTATTTCTATCATGAATATCTTGACTTCCAGTTTCACACTTCTAATGGTTTAGGGTGCATCAAAAATTAGATTTCCTATAGACATATTGAACTCAATGTGTCCAAAATTAAATTTACTATCTTTCCTCTAAAACTTTTTCATCTTCCAATTTCCCTATTATAATTGAGTGTCACAACATTGCCCAAGACATCCAGGCTTGAAATCTAGATGTCATCATGAACTATTTCTCTTACTGCCTTTCAAGTCCCCAATTTTCAATCTATTGCTAAGTTGTAATGATTTTACTTTCTTTTTTTTT
>JAJPUD010032521.1:0-11871 GCA_023553655.1 Myrmecobius fasciatus
TTGGTGGAACTGTGAACGCATCCAACCATTCTGGAGAGAAATTTGGAGCTATGCTCAAAAAGTTATCAAACTGTACATACCCTTTGACCCAGCCGTGTTTCTACTGGGCCTATATCCCAAAGAGATTCTAAAGAAGGGAAAGGGACCCACATGTGCAAAAATGTTTGTGGCAGCCCTTTTTGTAGTGGCAAGAAACTGGAAATTGAAAGGATGCCCATCAATTGGAGAATGGCTGAATAAGTTTTGGTATATGAATGTTATCGAATATTATTGTTCTGTAAGAAACTACCAACAGGAGGATTTCAGAGAGGCCTGGAGAGACCTGCATGAACTGATGCTGAGTGAAATCAGCAGAACCAGGAGAACATTATACACAGCAACAAGACTATATGATGATCAATTTTGATTGACAAGGTTCTCGTCAACAATGATGTGATTGAAACCAGTGGTTCAGTGATGAAAATAGTCATATACATCCAGAAAGAGTCCTGTGGGAACTGAGTGTGAACCACAACACAGCATTTTAACGCTTTCTGTGAATATTTCTATGCATTTTGTCCTCCTTCTAAGGTTGTTTTTTCTTCTCTTTCTAGATCTGATGTTTCTTGTGCAGTAAGATAACTGTATAAATATGTATATATGTATGGTATTTGTCATATAGTTTATCCTATTTAGCATGTATTGGATTACCTGTCATCTGTGGGTGGGGGGTGGGGGGAAGGAGGGGAAAAGTTTGGGGAAAAAAGTTTTTGCAAAGGTCAATGTAGAAAAATAACTCATATGTTTTATAAATAAAAAGCTTTATATATATAAAAAAATTATAGGTACCTGTTCTTTGTCCTTCATTTTAAAGAGAACAAATGATATCATGGGGTGATGTCTTGACTTATAAGTGAATCACATTTAAGTGCGGAAGAGTTGCACAAAGTGGTCAACCTCACTTTTGTCTTTCTCCCCTTGTGTAATGTATATATATATATATATATATATATATATATACATATATTTATATATCTTTGAAGTTTTCCACGTCCCATCTTGGGACTACTAAGCTGATGCCAAAGATAGGCTAATACTAATATCTGGGAGCACAGACATTTACCCTGAACTCTTTGCTATCACTTTCTGAGGTCTCCAATGTTTGAAGAGAACTCCACACTAATTCTGCTTTCTTTCTTTTTTTGAATTTTTAAAGCTTTTTATTTTCAAAATATATGCATGGATAATTTGTCAACATTGACCCTTGTATAGTCTTGTGTTTCAGAATTGCCTTTCCTTCCCCCCACCTCCTCCCTTAAATAGCAAGCATTACAATATATGTTAAACATATTAAAATATATGTGAAATCCAATATGAGTAATATTTATAAAATTCTCTTGCTGCACAAGGAAAGAAAATGAGTAAGAAAACAATGCAAGCAAAAATCATCAAATAGTGCGACAATGTTATGTTGTGATCCACATTCAGTTTCCACAATCCTCTCTGTGGGTCTAGGTGGTTTTCTTCATCACAAGATCATTGGGCCTGACATCAGTAATCTGATTGTTGGAAAGGGTCACATTCATCTGAAATGATTGTCATATAATATTGATGTTGTTGGGTACAATTATCTCTTGGTTCTGCTCTTTTCACATCACATCAGTTCATGTAAGTCTCTCTAGACCTCTATGAAATCATCCTCCTGATCATTTCTTATAAAGCAATAATATTCCATAACAATCATATACCATAACTTATTCAAACATTATCCCATTGACGGACATCCATTCAGTTTCCAGTTTCTAGCCACTACAAAAAGGGCTGCCACAAACATTTTTGCACATGTGGGTCCCTTTCCTTCCTTTAAGATCTCTTTGGGATATAAGCCCAGTAGAAACATTGATGGGTCGAAGAGTATGCACAGTTCGATAATTTTTTGAGCATAGTTCCAGATTGCTCTCCAGAATGTTTGGATCCGTACACAGTTCCACCTACAATGTATTAGTGTCCCCAGTAAACTATACTTTAAAAGGTAGAATTGTTTTATGGTTACAGTACAATGTATGATATATACATACACACACATATATATATACACATATATTTGCTGTATATATATATATATATATATATATATATATGTAACTTTTCAAGAAAGTAGAAAGAGTGCAAATTGCACATTTCACAGATAATAAAATTGAGGTTCAGAGATATTAGATGACATTAATAGGAATAACTATTTATAAATGTAGGAGCTGGGGCTTGATCCTATTCTTTTATTTCTAAATCCAGTGTTTTTTTCCATTAAATTTTAGTTGATATCTTTTATGCATATAATATAATTTATAAGGGATTGTTCTTATAAAAAGCATTATCCAAATTTTACAAATGATCTATAATAAATTTTAAAAGATGAAATGATTTGCTCAAAATAATAGAGCAAGTAAATAGCAGAGCAAATGGTCAAATATAGTTCCCCTAACTTATAGACCAATGACATTTTCATTATGTGGCTTTATTAAAATACAACTTCAAATAAACAATTATGGACCTTTGAAACACTATTCTAAGTAAGATGAATTAATGTTGGAACTTTAAAATAAGAGACAACGTAGTATACCTTAATTGTTCTTAAAAGGAAAGGGGAAAAGAAAATAGGGATAAATATTCTTTCATATAAAAGAATATTTTTGTTTTTTTCATAAAATAGCTAAAACACAAGTGTCTCTCTGAGAACTGTCTTAATGGATCACATTACACAGTATAGAGATTAATAGAATATATTATCTTTCATAATCAAGCATTACAAGGATGTCGCAATAAAGTAATAACTTTCTCTTCCATTTCATTTCATAGAAACCAAGATAAGAAGAGAAAGATAAGATAATTTATTCCCATTAGTTCCCCTAAATTTCTTATATTGAAATTAAGTAGATAAAGAAAAATCAAATAAAAACACATCGCCAATAATAACATAGAAACTCTTTATTATCAAACCTATTAAAATTATCTCTAGAAATTAAATATAAAAATAGATCATCAAATCACTTAATAAATATTTCAGAAATAATAATACCTAAAATCTAATCAAAGAGATCTAACAAAATTATTTTATTTTTACTCAAAATTATATTATAGATTACTTTTTTCTTTTTTCCCTTTTTTACTTGAATAAGAAAGGGATTTTTTTTCCCAAAAAGATTCAGGCTTTTCTTTTTCCTCTGACTTCTGATTCAGAAAAAAATTGAGGAATTAGGAAAACCATTGGTTATGTATCCTAGGGATTAAAAGCACAACCACTATCAACCTCATTTTCTACATTCATAAAAAATACATATATATGGCAAATATCCCAGGTTTTAATTTTTTAAATTAGTAACAATAACATTGAAATTATTGAGTTTCAAATCACCTTTCTGTATGAATATTTATGCAAATTCATATCATTTATATGGAAAGTATCCTTAGTGGAGAGAGCTCTGGGCATAGAAAGAGAAAAAAAGGGATTTAATTTATTCAATTCAATTAATTCAGCAAATATTTATCTCCTATCATCTCCAAAGCACTATGGTAGGGGCTGAGTATGCAAAGACAAAAATTATAAAATGTCTACTTTCAAGGAATTCATATTCTACTTGGATGGGGAGTAAAGATGAAAGGAGAAGCCTTGGCAAAAACACTTTAATTTCAGAATCTAAAATTAAGTACAATGAAATCAAACAATACCAGCTAATATTATGATGATTGTGACTTTAATTTCACAACAACTTCAAGCAGAGGTTTAAAAAGGGAAAATGTTTTTTTTTTTTCTATAAGGACTAATGTATACTTTGAAAAAAAAACAAAAGATATAATAATATGAGGAAAGAATTAGAAAGCATATAAGGTAGCTTAGAAGAGAAGGTGTAAAAATCTTATCTAAGAAATGGAATCCCTAAAAACTAGTAGAGACAAAATGACACAGGTTAAGAAACATTAAACAACCCCCAAAAAATGAAAGAAAATGGAAAGCACCAACTGACCTGGAAAAAACAGATCCATGTGAACAAATTTAAGAAATATTTGACTTAAAAACATGATTTAAAATTTAAAGAAAGGCCTGGGAATGATAATTCAAGAATAACGAATAAAAACTGCCCAAATCTATTAAAATCTAAGATCAAAGAAAATACAGAAAAAATTATTAATGGCTAAGATCACATCAACTCTGAAACTCACACCTCTTCCATATCCCCTTTCCCTGGAACCCTTCATTTCTTATAAATGAAGAGAGAGTGGAGGGTAACCATTGAAAAGCTCCCAGATCTTCAAAGTAAAGAGGATGCCTCAGGGCAACTATTCCATCCTTTTCATGTGTATATCTCAGTATTTTCAGTTAGATTCTTTTCTAAATACCCTCAACCCTCTCCATTCACCTACATATCTTGGACACTCTGCCCTTCTTTGAGAGAGGGAGTGATATTAGAATTATATCTATGGGGGCAGCTAGGTGGCGCAGTGGATAGAGCACCAGCCCTGAAGTCAGGAAGACCTGAGTTCATATCTGGCCTTAGACACTTAACACATCCTAGCTGTGTGACCTTGGGCAAGTCACTTAACCCCAATTGCCTCAGCCAAAAAAAAAAAAAAAAAAAAGAATTATATCTATGTATTCCCTTAAATATTATTAGTATATGGAATGTTATATGCAAAATTCTAAATAAAAGCAATTTTGAAAAAGAATTAAGAACTTATCAAAGCCAGAACTACTATTGTGAAGTTCCATCTAACTCTCACATTGTATAATCTTCAATTAATAGGAATAAAAATTAAAATTTGGTTACTTTTAATAGTATGTTCAGACAGAAAAGGAATGCAGGTGGGAATCATAATAAAATTTAAGGAATGAAAAAATCATTATACTTACAGTTAAATAACATTCATAGAAGAGGAAAATGAATATCATTTAAGACAAAAAAAATAAAATAAACATTGGAAGTCAAAAGAGCAATGTAGGTTAGCAAATCTGAATTAAAATAAAGAAAATTACTAGTAACAAAAAAAAAAACCTTGCTGAATGATTCCACAAACTCTAAAACTCTTAAAGGTGATGATTCCAAAGTGGAATAAGGTTTTACCATACAAAACCCAACAAAATATTTTTGTGTTCTTGGAAGCATCTTAGCCAATTTAGAAAGACTCATCAATAATGATGATTATCAGCAACAAGAACACAAAAATCAAAGAAAAATTCAAAATATTTCTCAATCCTATCTGACATTTTTCTAATTCAACAAAAAAATAAAACAATGGAAGATAAGGGGAAATAAATTGCTAAGAATATTACTGTTTTTAGAATTTCTATCATCTTTAACCTATTTGTTGGTAGACTATGTGAAGTACATAAGGATTCAGTGACTAACCAACATATATACTATTGCAGAAAGTAAGCAGCCTTTTAATTTTTTCTGTGAATAAAACTGGAGTAAAAAAAGCAAGTTGCATCTAAATGATTCATACTTTCTCCTTAAAGAAGGAAATATTGGTGTTATCATAAACCCAGAAATGAAAAGAAAAAAAAATTGTCTTTCTTATATTTACTGCTCATGGTCAGGATGAAAAGATCAGTCTTTTAAAAATACAGCTTATAAAATAGATTGTTTGAAGAGAATGAAAAGGTAGAGAATTTTTTTAAATAACTGAATAAGATAATAAAATCAAATCAGCATATTCTTGGATAATCAGTGATTTCAATACAGATGAAGTCACCTATAAATAAGTAAAAATGATACTAAATATATTTGTAAATGTAAATAAGGAATAATTAAAAGGCAAGGAATCATAGTCTATATGGAAATCTTAATTATACATTTTGAATATAATCAAAAAATCTAATTTATTAAACTTTCATTGAAAAAAAAAAGTCAAATGCTTAATGTGGGAGTCATTCTTAAATCAAGCATCTTTGCACAGTCAGACCACTAATTTGTTATGACAATGACCAAAATTATTGCAAAACTAGGAGAAAGTATAAAATTGAGAAAAAAAAAAACTATGTTGTAATATCGATATAATTCCATTCTGACATATTTATACTTCTGGTTGCTATAAAGAATATGTCACAGATTATAATAATTTGATGCAAAAATTTATTTGATACAAATCATTTTTACAAAAACAAGATCAAAAGAATTGAAAATGCAACTTGCTCCTAAAATAATTGGTCCAATGGCCAAACAAGGAGATATAGCGAGAAAAAATCATGTCAATTTAGAATTAAAAACATACTTGTAAAGTCTTTTAGAAAGGAATGAAAGAAGATTATAAATACCATCAATTCATGAAACAGAGAAAGGCAAAGAGAGATAAAATCAGTTAAAGGAAAGCTAAATGAGAGACTGAATAATCAAAACGAACCTGATGACCCATGCATAAAAATGGAAAAAGAGCAACAAAAAATGGAAATATTCTTGCAAGTTTTTACCAACAAATAAAATAGGATCATTACACTTAAATGATAATATCCTTATTTCAGGTGTACTTACTTTAAAACTAATAGCAATGCCATTGAAGGAAACAAAAAAGGTAAAATCTTCATTAAAACAAATATAACTAAAGGAAATCTTTGTGGTAGGTGATCTGATTGTAAAGGTTTTTACAACCTTATACCACAATGTATAAAAAGGAGAAGACAATGCTAAAATTATTTTTAAAAAGACAAAACATTAAGCCAACTACTTTCTCATTAATATAAAATTATTCATGATATTCAAATTTACATACATTGTGGATATACTGCATATAGGTATTAATAAAAAAATTATGTTTACCAAGTAATATTCCAGAGTAGATTCCATTCTTGCAATTGCAGTGAAAGCATCACTTACACTATTTCTATTGATCTTTGATCATTAAAAAAAATTGATACATCTGATCTTATATACATACACATAAATATAAATATATGCACATACATACATTCATTCACATTGACAAGTCAAATTTTCCAACTTAACTTGCTGCTTCTCTCTCTCAAATCTCCAAATGTGTCCCCAAAGAACAAAATGAATTTTTCTAGTGTCATGATCTCATTCTAGTATATGTTGCCCCCAAAATAATGGCCAGTGATGAGTATCTTCATATCAGTTAACCAAGAAAACATTATAAGCTGATATAAATTAGCTTTTACAAGATGCTATTTACTGAAAGCAAGAATTTTGCTGAATAGCAAGAATTAAATACAAAAAATTTCTCCCAAAAGTGGGTTCATTTTTCTCTGAACTCTTGTTCCTTTCAGAATGTAGTTTCAAACTTGAAGTAATTGCTATCACATTTACCAGAGTTCACATCTGGATGCACCATATGGTAGAATCGTCACTCCCTTGTTTGTGGGAAATACAGGTCTTAAACTGTCAAGTCAGTGAATTGCTGGTCTGCTTCAAAACAGATAGTTTCTTAGGATTTTGGTAGTTAATTGCAAACGATACTAGTTCTTCTGACCTTTTGAACTTCACAAAATTGTTCACTGCTTAATTAATATTAAAGAAAGGAAAGAGAAGGAACAAAAATAATATATAGGTGCCTTAGAAAAAATCATTAATTACTGGATGGGTAGGACCTTTGTCCCCTCCCCACATAGAGCTCAATAACAATTTTTGTTCCATTTGCCACTAGGAAATACATCAGATTGTATCCATTTGTACCCTTTTGTGTGTACACTCAGTTCCATCTCAGCAGTCAAGTCAAAGTTAGCAAACATTAAATATCAAATAACATGCATATAGGAAATAGTCACAATATCCATATTGCGAAATGGAGTATAGGGCTTTCTAAGAGGCCTAGTTCCTCAAGCATTAGCATGGGTTGATACCAGACAGAAACTATTCCACATGTTCTCAGAATTTGAGTTCATTACATAATTTTTATTATATTATACATTACATTTATTATATGTGTGTTTTCATTGGTCTGCATAATAGTAGCTTGGTTTTATAGCTTCTTTTAATTATCTCATTAGTAAGAAAGAGAAGAAAACAGGAAATAGATTAAAATATTGTAATAGTTGGATTTCAAAAAGGAGTTAAATAGACAGGGAGGATGCAATCTGGTCAAGCAGAATAATCCAAACAATAAAGCAAAGCTGCTAACGAGACCTGAATTCATCTTTCCTCCCTTGGCATTCCAGCATCATTACTGTTTGTGTGTAGTTTTGTATACTACAGATTTTGAAGAGCCTACAGGGCCACGGATTTTAGATGACAGTCTCTTTCGAGAATTTCAGGTTCAATATTTGGCCAGGTTATTAACTTTATATTATTGATGATATGATATGACTGACAATCTGAAAAGGTATTCATTGTACACAATCATGTTAGTTTCTTGAGGGTACTTGAAAATGTAGTTTTCCCTTTTTTATTCCCAGAAACTGTGGGGAGGGAATTTCATTTTGGATATTATTATATAAAGAAGCTTCCGTTTCTACCATAAAGTCCCACAACAAGATGTTCCCTATGTTTTTTTTACATATCTCTTGAATAGTTCATCATTAGTAAATACTTCTCTCTCCCTGAATTTCAGTTTTAAAAGCAAAATATTAATTTAAGAAATAACAAAATAGTTTTGTACCTAGCTTCAGGAAATTATATCTCAAAAATATGATGTGTAATAACCTTTTAGACCTGAGATTTGTGACATTACCATTCTTTTTTTTTGATTTTCAGTTTCTCTGTTCTCATATAAAGTCTCATGAAAGATATGAAATATGAAATCTCTCTGGATGATTTTATTTAAAGTTTATTTTAACCCTTTCACCCAGCACTGCCACTACTGGGTCTGTATCCTAAGGGAATCATAAGAGACAGAAAAGGACCCATATGTGCAAAAATGTTTCTAGCAGTTCTTTTTGTGTTGAAAAAGAATTGGAAAATGATTAAATACCCATCAATTGGTGTATAGCTGAATAAATTGTGGTATATGAGATAATGAAATGTTATTGTTGCATAAAAATGATGAACAAGCTGATTTTAGAAAGTCCTGGAAAGATTTACAGAAGTGATACTGAGCAAAACAAGTAGATCCAGGACCACATGGTTATTGTTACACAATAACAACAAGAATGTGTGATGATCACCTATGAAAGACTTGGTTCTTCTCAGTGGTTGAATGATTCAAAGCAATCCCAATAGACTTTGGTTAGTAAATACCATAAGCATTTAGAAAAAAAATTTGGAGATAAAATGTAAATCAACACATGCTTTATACACTTCTTTTTTTCTGTTTTTTTTTTCCATTTTGCTCTGATTTTTCTATTCCAACATGATTCATAAAGCAATTTGTACTAAAATAATTTTTTAAATTAAGATTATTTTAATCAAACTCAGCACCAGAAAGTATTTTAGATACAATCCAAGGATGGATTTGCTTTGATAGTCAAAGTCCATATCTAATTTAGTTGTTGTGTGACCACCAAAAGAGATTCTTTATTGAATATTATTGTTTAAATAAATGATATCATTAGTTGTACCAAAATGTTACACATAAATTGCTCATTATAAACTAAGGATAACTATTTCAATCTGCTGATTATTCTTCCTCCTAATTACTACTACCAGCAGCATTGAGAAAAATAATAGATCTATACCATGCTAGTGATTTCTGGTTGACAGATCGCTATAAAATTATCCAAAGCTGAATTTTAAAATTCAGAAATCACTGGTACCTTCTACACAATCCTCATCAGCATTCATTTCACCGATAGCAAGAAAATTTCCCTGGTCCAATGCTATGACGTGAATTTGAAATGAATTTCAAATAAAAAAAAAAAAAAACAGGAAAGTTTAGCTATAGATACAGCGGCATTTTAATTTTGTCATTAACATAGGACTGCAATATATTGAATTAAAATTTACATTTTTTTTTACATTTCATATGAAAGCAATGTCACTGGGGTGAAAATAGGGATCATTACTTTGCATTTATAGAAACTGTTATGGAGGAGAGGATTTTCAGCAATTCTGTATGTGATATTTTCTTTCTTTTTTGCATGTTACACATTAGAATTTTTCTAATTGAATTTTAACATGTTATTGCTGGTTATTCTTATCTATAACAATGGATTACATTTTAATATTTGTCTGTCCATCAGGTGACCTATGAAAAGCATTGTGAAAAAATTGTATGAACTATAAAATGTAGTTGCCAGGTACATATTCAATTTATTTCTAGTAAACTAACTTTCTATTTTCATTTTTGAAAATGAGTTGTTCTTTATTTTTTCATTTCCTCATGATGGAAGAGATAACTTCAGTGTAGAGTTCAAAAAGCATTAGTTGTTTAAACAACAAAGTAATTAACCATCTTTTATACCAAACAATTTAATGTTTTTATTTTGTCCAATGTATGCTGATGATTTTTAATATCCTCATTATGGAGAGCCTTTTTTAATTAGGTGTTTAGTTTATTGACTAGAAAATTTAAATCTTTAGGATTTTTATTCCCTAAGAAAATCTAGATTTAATTGGATTTTATAGTAACATAAAAAAGTCTAAAGTAAACCATTACAAAATAAATAAAAGCTTATGATTTATCTTAGCTGGTTTTAGATGGAAAGATTTTCCAAACACAAGTATGACCTGATTAAGGTTGAAATGAAGAAAACCTAGAAGTTCAACTTTTATAATTCTTCAAAATTTATTAGGTTAAAAAAACCACTTCCAATGAATAACAATTTAAAGGAAATATTTGGGAAAGTCCAGGTTTTTATGAATTTTAAAGCTGAAAACTATAATCAAATTTCCTCCTTTTTCAAACAGATGAATATTAAGACAGAGACATATATTCAATGAATTATCCTAGGTCATATAAGTAATTTTTGCATAGGACAGATTAGAACCTAGTTCTTCTAATGGTCAACATGCTACTCTCTGTCCTTTGCATTTAACTGCTTCTTACTAGTTTTCTTTTAATGTATACAGTTTGATTCTAAAATTATATTAGCAACAGCTATTTACATATGTAATGTTTCTTATGTTGCTCCCACAACCCTCAGTAATAATCTCATGATGTGTTCTCAGAAAACATTTGAATACTTCTCCCCTCTGCACTGTAGGCTGAAGTTGTCTTGTCACTCTTGAGCCTTGAATAAGCCCCTATCCAGTGTGCACATCAATATTAATTACTCTGTTGCACTTTTCCAATATCAATTGACCAGGCAGAACCAAGATGGCGAACTGCAGACAGCGTCCTCTGTGAGCTCCTGAGACCTTCCCTCAGACCCAGACAAATTGAGCCTCCGAATTGGTTCTGGAGTGAGGGCGCCACCAAACACTTGGACTACAGCGCACTTCTATCAACAATGTACTTTGAAAGAACTCCGGAGAAGGTCAGTATCAGATGCGGAGGGAATAGGCAGCTGGCCGCGATTAGACACCAGCACACCCAGAGCAGAAGTTCGGGCTGGGACAGAGCTGTGGATTTTAGGCACCCAAGAAGTCCCTGGGAGAAGCTTGGGCCACTTTG
This sequence comes from Myrmecobius fasciatus, assembly GCA_023553655.1. Classification (NCBI taxonomy): domain Eukaryota; kingdom Metazoa; phylum Chordata; class Mammalia; order Dasyuromorphia; family Myrmecobiidae; genus Myrmecobius; species Myrmecobius fasciatus. The sequence goes on from JAJPUD010032521.1 coordinate 11,476, forward strand.
CCCTGCTTGCGGACAGGTGCTTTGGCAGATCTGCCTTTGGCAAAGGGTGGATTGAGAGCAGCTGAAAGTGTGGTCCTAGTGTGGATCTAGCCCAACCAGCCCCAGACCAGAAGTCAACTCGGCAAACTGCACCAGGGCAAATTGAAACACTTGCAGAATTCCCAGCTTGATTCAGACATCAGCTAAAAAATATGAGCAAGAAGCAAAAGAGATAATGTAAATGAAATGGAGGAATGTCTACAAAAATATAGATTGCCTAGGTTAACAAAAGAGGAAATAAATTATTTAATTAACCCCATTTTGGAAAAAGAAATAGAACAAGCTAATAACCAATATCAATTGACCAATTAACATCTGTTAATTTCTTTTTTTTTTCATTAAAGCTTTCTATTTGTA